>JAPZDV010000024.1:23732445-23754448 GCA_029814665.1 Acanthurus lineatus | reverse complement strand
ATTGTTGTGGAAAAGTTGTACACAAGGATCCTTAAGGGTGCAAAGGTCAACCAGCATGCTGATCACAAGAACCGTGCTGACCAGCTTTTCCAAATGATATGGGCCGAACTTGAGGGGGAAATTTTAAACCACAAAAAGTTGAAGAAGCTTGACAAGGCCATTTACAAGGATCTTCGTAAGAGGTGGGGCCCTGCAGACATGATGCTGCTTCACATTATGTCGAACGATGCATTCATGTTTACTTCAATGACTCAGAACTTCAGAGAACGTTTGACAAAGCCCACAAGCCATTGCGGCGTCTGCAGGGTCCTGTCTGCACTGGGAAAAGTCATCTCAAAGTCCTTCACCGTTCTCTTTAGAAGGTACTGAGGAAGATGACTTTCGGGAAAAACGCAACGAGTCATTTTAAAGGAAAAAAAATGTCTGCGGTTCCCTTTTTTTCATTTAAAAAATGACTGTTGCGTTCATTTTTAAGAGCTCAAGTCCGACTTCTGCCTTCTCGTCCACCTCTCTCTCTCCCTTTCTCTCTCTTGCTTTTTCTCTCTTGATTTTTCTCTTTATCTCTTTCTATCGGTGCCAAAGAAAGAGAAGGTTTTCTCGATTTGAGGCAGGACTTGAGCTCTTAAGGCGCCACAACGTTGTGACCTCACAGCCTGAAGGCGAAGGTTTTGGTTTCAGATCCTGAGCCATTCAATGTTTGTGTGTGTCGTTTATCCGGTGGTGCAGTTTTCTCCGGGAGCTCCGGTTAACCAACTTTTTTCATAGGCTTTAAATGTAATCATGAGACATTTAAAAAAAAAATAAAAAAATTAAACTAAAAATAAGACCAAAAATTAAACTAAAAAATAAACTAAAAATTGAAAATTAAAATTTGAATTTCGTCTGATAATTCTCATCTCATAAATAATTATACATTAATGTATTAAATCATGAAGCCATAAAAAAAACAATAATAAAAAAACCCAACAACACTTAAATTTCCTCTAATCACTTTTATCATTTTTCTAAGTGATTTTTAGTTTGTGTGTTTTTTTCCTGTGGTGATGTGGTTTTCTCCGAGAGGTCCACTTACCCAACATTTTTCATAGGCTTATAATTGGTTTTATGATTAAAACTGTGTTAATAGCAAAAAATAAACAAGTAAAAATTCTAGTTTATTCTTACGTCTTTTCTCATTTATTCTCAGAGATGTAAACATTGAGTTGAATATCCTACAAATTTAGTTGTACTCATGAATTTCACTTGTGTTGAAAATAATAATAAAGAACACAACAAACCATGAAATGAAAACACATTAGCAGCAGTTGTGTTTCATTATAAAAAGTTCCCAACAGTAATTATCAGATTCAGTGAATGTGATATTAAATTCATTACAACTTCATAACGAACTGGCTCGATGAACCTACACTGAAAATTTAGGAAATTGAATTAATAAGGCAGCACTCACTATGTCAGAGTTTGGAGTGCAGTCAATGCACTTTTCCTCACTTCCATCGATAAAGGTTCAACAGCACATTCGAGCTTGAATCAGTTTCTCAGTCTAAAACACTGTTTTTTAAATAAAAGTGACCTGTGACTGTCTCTTAATTAGCAACTTCCTTATTAATTAAACAAATCATTAAATCATAAATTCAAAGTTGCTTCAAGACACAAAACAAGAAACAGATATTTTCACCAAAAGTAAAGTTATTAAATCTTTAAGAGTGTTTGTAGTTGTCCAACAGATAAAAAATTGATGCTTGCTGTTAAAATATCAGCAGGGTTTCCATGATGCTAGCACATATCGAATGCTGTGATTGATACTCTCATTCATAAGGTTATTACCACCATGCTAATCCAGTTAGCTGTTAGCTCTCCGATTAGCTTTCAACTGGTAGGTTTGCAGACTGTTTTACAGCCTGAAAACAGGGGGATTATTGTGGTCGACTCAGCGTTAGCGAGTTAGCTTAATCCAATTCTGCTTGTGAACCCGGTAGGTCTAGTAGTTCCTGTGTGTGTTTGTGTGTGTTAGCACTTTCTCTGTGTGAGGACCACTTTAGCTTTCAGATCTTTAGAGAAAAGAAATTTTGGGAAAGTGAAGACATTTTGCCATCGGGAGGCTTCGGGATGGTTAAGTGTGTGTTTCAGGGTTAAGGTTATAGATTTTATGCGTAATTGTTTATTTACTGCTCTTAACATGTTTTAGTTTTGTGAAGGAATCCTAATATTTCGAGGATGAATTATTCTTGGCTTCAGAGTTTGGGCTGAGAAGAGTCTTTTGTTCATGTAGGTCCTCACCAGTATAGAAGAACAAATATTCGCATGCGCGCTGTAAACGAGGCCGTATGGAGGTCATGTGATGACCACAGGAAGCTTTCTTATCATCCTTCTCTTCCTTCCACATTCCTCTGATGTGAATGAGAGGATGAGCTAAGACTGATGCTCGAGTGTGTGTGTCAGACGGCTGATTAGCTTCAAAAACTCCTCACACACACACATTTTCAGTGTCAGATCAGGTGAAGATGTGACAATCTTAAGTTTAAATCCACTTCCTGTCATGATTGTCCAGCTATGTGGAGATAAGAGGGAGCCAGGGAATTGAAATTCTCCATTTAGCTCTCTAATTTTTAATGTTTTGTGCACCCTAACATGGGAAAACCCAAGTTCAACAGAATGATTATTTACTGAAAACTACCAGAATTTTCCTTATAACACAGTCCTTATGATAAATAGTAAATCAATAAAGTTTTGGGACAGAGCAATTGCTCTCAGAATAAAAAAGGAGACAGAAAAGGGGAGGAAGTCAGGTTATAAGAGGAGAGAGTTTTACTCAATAAATCAGATTGATGTCATTATTAAAAAATAAGGAGTGTAAAAAGGAGATGAGAGACTTAATGAGGGGCAAAGATAAAAGGATGAATGAAGATGAAGGAAGAATATGGAGGGAAAAGAGGGAGATGTAGGAGGCTCAAATGGAAAGATGTACAATTAGCAAACATGGAGGAATGATGGGGGCATCTGAAGGAGGTGGGGTAGGATGGAGGAGATGAAGTTTCTTTTGTTATTCTGCGACGGTCAGAAAAGAGACAAGACGAAGGATGAGGAAATAAAGACAATCGAACAGAGGAAATACTGGATATGTTTCATTCTGAGAGTCACTCAGTGACCGAAAAATCAGTCCCACCCTGATCCAAATGTTTCGTCTGGTTATTTACGACTACGAACTCAGAATTTGGCTGAAAGATCAGCAGAGTCATGGATACTGGATCTTCAGTTTTCTTTTACACAAACTAACCCAAGTCATCTTATGGTGGTTAAGTTTGCAAGAATTTCACTTGAACTTTTCTAATAATCCTTCCTCTCTCTGTCTCTCTGCTCTTTCATTCCTTTCTATCTCTGGTTTGTCTCTCGTTTTTCTATGACTCACCGTGTGTTGGGTGTTTTGTCAGACTGATTGTTATTTTGGGTGTTTTAACCGTGCGTGGTGAATATCAGGTGTCGTCTGTGCCGTCTCTGTGATGTGCTGCGATGCCCTTTCCTGCGGTGATGCATCGGTGAGGTGTGCGCCGGGTATCGATTCCTCGCGGGCGTTTGATAAAAGAGACGCCTACACCAAACAGAGCGTTAGCCTTTTTTTTTGTTGTTACTCCAGATTCAATAAGCTGCAGAGCTGCAGCTTTTCTCGGCTGTAGATCTGAAATAATCTGCATCTAAAACCTGATATTTCAGTTTCAGTGCAACTTCTGCACAAGGTGGGACTCAGATGTAGTAGATGGACATAACCTAAAGGTCTTCAGTGTTGCACGCGGGCGCCAATAACCATAGAGCAATGGCTGATGGGGAATCTACAACACTCAACTGACCAATCGTTTGACGCCATCGCTCAGCTACTCAGTAAATCACAGGAAACAGCATTTACAGTCATCCAGCCAAAAAGATGTCAGACAGGTTGGAGACGAAAACCCTGGCGAGCAAACTTCCTGGCAAACAACAGAAAAACGAAGAAAAACTGTTTATTTATTCGCTCGGATTGTTTGTTGTAAACATCCATCACACTTCACGGACCGACTTCCTGCTTTAACTTTGACCACATTTGGACCTGAAAGCTGCTTTTTTTTTTAATGTAACAACGAATTATCACTAACATTTCAGACTCGCTCATCTTCAGTTTTACCGAAGCTGAGAGAGCGACGATGTGTTCATGCACATCAAACCTCCAGATGGCTGATGCTTGTTGTTTGTGTTGTTTGTGTTGTACTTTCCTCCTGTCGGGCTCGAGGGAGTCTGCACGGCTTCAGCAGTTCTTACTGTAATTCCCTCGAGCACTGAGCAAGAAAAATCTTAACGCACCAATAAACAGCCACAGCTGAGGCCTCGTTAGGATGCCCCTCCCGAGCACTTTACAACAAAATGTGGAACTGTAACTCTATCATACTGTTTTTGAAAAAAAAATGTGCAAATATGAAGAAAACGTGCTCTGCAGAGAGCAAACACACTGTTTTCCAGTGATGCTACTGCTGATTAGCTGCAGGTTTTATCTCTATAGGTGAGAGTTGAGTTATTGTCAAGTTCAACGTCGTTTTAGATCTTATTTTCGTAAAGAATCCTGCCGGACGAGTTACGTAACAATTATATAAGTCGATCTGTAGGAGAGGTGAGCTTACGAAGGAAAAAGTCATCAATTTAAATCAGCCGTTACGAGCAAGAAGCCAAACAATAACAGTCTGTCAAAGTGAAAGTTAAACAGCATTTCCATCCAACACACACGACACTCTATACCTTTACTTTACCATAGAGAGTCATGAGCTTCCCTCGTTATCGTTTATGAGGCAGCTGATGGATAAAAAGCGGATCATCTCACCCGAACACATCATCATAACTTCACTGCACCACATGGTGTCTCTGCCCAGAAACCCATGCGTTATTGTTCCCCAAATCCATCTGAAAGGTGAGTGTGTGTGGGTGTGTGTTGCCCTTCACCGGCCATCTCGCCCGAGGCCTGAAAACGAGACATTCCTGTGACGGTCGGCAGTTTGGCCGCTCGCTGCAGCGTCAGTAAACACAACATCTGTGGTGAGCTCAGACACATCTGTTTTGTCACATGGAAGCAGGCCAGCGACTGTGACACCGGCCATGCCACCACCCTCAGCCCTCCAACCAGCTGTCAGACATTCAACAAAGCAAAAAAAAAAACTCCCAACGCAAACACGCCAGACGTCTCATAAAATAACCTTGTGTTAGTTTTTTTTTTGCTTTGAGCGAGGCCGAAGCTGCAGACGCTGCCAAGCAAAGCTGAGAACACTGTTTAAATTATGCTCGATAACTCTGTGGTACTCACAACAGCTCGGCCTTCTTGCTTTATCCTCCCACGGGGTAAAAAATGCAGCAGATCCTCTCCTGTGTGTGTGAGAGTCCAGGCTGCACAGTAGCTGCACTTTTTTCTGCAAGCTGTTGTGCAGCAGCATCATGGTGACCTCCCTCCCCACGGTCACAGAGCCGTCATGCAGCCTTAATTCTGCCGCAGCAACAAAAAAAAAAAAACTGGATTTATTTTTAGAAAGCTACAACATAAGTGAGTTTTAAATGCTCGAACATGTCTGAACTGGTCTCAAAAGACCTTTTTTTCCCACAGCAGAAACTGGGAAACACAGGTTTGAGTCGAATAAATGATGGCTGCGCTCCATGTGGTGAACCATATGTTCACCGAGACAGCAGAGACAGCAAAGGACCCTGGGACACGCAGGACTAAATCCCATCACATCACATATTGGCACATGTAATTTTTAAACTATCACATGTCGAAATCACCTGATAAAGGTGCATTTGGTTTTCAGATTAAAAGGGATTTTACATGTTATGATGCGAGGAGGGTCTGATGATCATTTCCACAAGCACATACATCTCCGTTACTACCTCTACTATTATTTATTAAACCTTTTGTTTGTTTGTTTGTTTGTTTTGCTGTAGCATCTTCCTGATATAAATAGGACCTACGATACTGAGGGTGAGATATCTTTTTTAAATGCATTTCAGTTTGGAAAATTTCAAATTTTATGGTTTTTCCTTTGTATTTTGAAACCAAATCAGCTTATTTTGAGCCAAATTTCCTGTAAAGTTTAAATGAATAACTCATTATTATCAAACTTCAGCTCTCTTTTGATTATACAATGATATAGATTCAATAAATTACATTTGTACTGCTCTCTCTGAGTCACACATCACATACAAAACATTAGATATGGTCATATTTTCTAATTTCCATCATCTCTGAATATTTCCACAAAGTGCCAGAACAGCTGAAAGGTTGAAGACGCTCCAAATCTTTTATATTTATGCTACTTGGATGAGAGTTTTCTCATGGAATAATTCTCTGCTTTAATGAGAAATTTTAAATCTGAAATGAAGTCAAAGTAGTTTGTGAGTCCCTGTTGTGATTCCTAAAACAACAAAAGTTCCCCGGAGCCTCAGTGTTCTTCACAGTTTTGCTAATCCTCCGGTGTGCTGATGATATGATTTGCTCTGATCTGTCCAGCGCCTCGCTCAAATCGTTCCACTGTTACAGGAAGTGCTGACAGTCGGCTGTCACCAGCGGCGCAGCTGCCGCCCAGGGTTACACTTATTACAAGGATCCATCAAAGCTCTAATCCTTTTACAGGTGAGTCACAACAGACGGTGACTTCAGATTAGATTACGGTGAAGATGATTGGGTATATCTGGACCAAACAACCAGACTGTATTATTAGAAAGGCTCAGTCTTCAGCCAGGTAATCAGTTTTGTTATATCTTTGGAGGAAAATGCACTACTATGGCATCTGACTTCAACGTCGTCCCTGCAGAGTGTGAGTCAGCAGACGCAGTTTGTCATCGGCGGAGAGCAGAACGCGTCTGTCACACCGTCTCACCTGTGTCGTACCTGTAACGCTCAGCTGGAAATCATTACACTCACATGTGTCTTGTTGAACCTGCGCTGGTTCCTGCAATGTGACTCTGAGCTGTGCGAGGAACACAGTTTTCTCCTTTGTTATGTGTTTTTTCTGTCTCCCAGTTTCAAATAATCAATATCAGTTTTACTGACTGTTTTTACATACAAGGAATTTGACTCCACTTTCCTCTGAAGGTCAACACATTCAAACAAAATCCCTAAAAAAACAATGTGACTCCTGCAGGATTGTTTTCCTTTTCTTATCTGAAACCTCTCAGGTTTTCAGTGAAGCTGGTTTAAAGAAATGTTTGTGATGGTTTGTGGAAATGCTGCTGACATGCAGGAGGGCTCTTGTGTCTTTTGTTTGATTTTGGCGTCTCAGGTTTTTGTTTGTCACAGTTGGATATTTTGACACCAACATGAACAAAACAGGCTCATCAGCACCGTTCGGTTAACATACAGCAGCTCTGAGCTCCTAAACCTGCAGGACTGCAGAGCGTCAGCTGGCAAAAAGAGAAAACACCATGAGATGAAGCCATTTGAACTGTTTATGACAACAAATTTCAAAAGATCTGTGTAATATTACAAAGGTTATAAAAACTATAACCTTAAACGAAGCACCAGGAGCAGGAGACGTGAACTCTTTCAGCTCTCGATAGACAAACACACTGTGCTAAAGCTCTATTATTATATCATAATTTCACGTTCCAAAACAACTTGTCCTCAGGAAAATAATGATTATAAACCAGAGGTTTTAACTTTCAATGCCGTGAAATCCTGACAGAGGATCATGACGGAGTGACTGTGCAGGAAGGTGGAGGATTCAGTAAATCAGAGCCAGACCGCTTATATATGAAACTGCTGCACGAAGACGTCGTTTCTCCACATCTGGACCTTTTGAAGCTCTTTGAAACTTCTGTTGCATTTTCCAGATTGCAGTTTAAACACTGAAGTTCTGTGTTTAACGTCTTTTTATTTCAGTCGGAGGTGACTTGCTTGGTTACAGTGGAAATATTACAGGTTTCAGTTTGGTAAATTGAGATTTTAACACTACAGGTGACAGAATCCTGAAGCCAGCAGGACAAGTGATCCTTTAAATAAAGAAGTCAGGAAATATCTGGCCTTTTTTCATCATTCTGCGAGCACCTGAGATCTGTCTGATGCTGCGAGCAGCTCGAGTCTGCAGGACAAATCGTGCTAAATTGGAGGTTTGCAGCCAGTCGTCGTCATCTAACAGCTGCTTCTTGTTCCATCGTTCCCTGCAGTATTTTGAACTGATCCACTGTGAGAAAATACTGAAAATGATCATGTTTTTTAGACCCATTTTTGCAGAATGACAGAGGAATCGTAATCGCTTAACTCAGTGAAAAAACACACGGCATTTCCCATAACTACTTAACTGTAACTACAAAAAATGAAAAAATAAAAGTCAACTCGTGTTTCACCAGTTAAATGCTTTTACTGTGAAGCTGCAGCAGAAGCAAATGTTCGCTTTCCATTAGAAGTAACTGAATATCTTTTTTCTCCGGGAATTCTGAGGGCGACACCCAGTTTGTAACGCTGCAAATATTTCAATACGTTCATCAGTGGGACACATCACACCACTGTGTCACCTCACAGCCATTTAACAAACTTTATCTAAACGAAAACCAGAGAAAATATCACTTATGTGAGTTTTGTTTGATGCAAAAACTCCATTAATCTGAACTCCAACAGTTTGATCTCTGTAAAATGGTTTAACGGGATTAAAAAAAACTGTTATACTCAATATGAAACTGTGAAAAACAACAAAAGCAACTGTTTTTCAGCGACAGGTCACCGGTGAAATAAGCTACATGGAAGGGAAGATGTCACACAACTCAAACTTCTGTGAAAATAGTAATCAGGACAGGATGTGCTGCTGTTACGGCGCGGCCCAAACACGGCGTTCGTCACCACAGCACAAGTTAAAAAAGATGATGGTGCTGCTGAGAGCAGCAGAGAACAACAAGAGACGGCGACCGCATGATAACAGCCTCCAGCCCCTCATCAGCTGCTCGGCTGAGTCATGAGACTGCAGCCTGAGGACATCATCATCATCCTCATCTTCATCTTTATCATCATCATCAGCAGCAGCAGCAGCAGCAGCAGCAGCAGCAGCAGCATACGGCTGTGTTACCTGTGTGTGTGTGTGTGTGTGTGTGTGTGTTGGAGCAGAGTTTTGTCCTCTGATTGGTTAAATGATCCTCTGCAGGGCTGCACGATTCTCTGCAAACACTCTCACACAGAAACGATCTGTCACGGTATTTTAACACACATGCAGCTGTAATGAACAATATATGAACATGTGAAGATGTTTTTCTCTGCTGTCTTTCTTTGTTTGTGCCCTCCTTCACTCCTACACACCATAGTAACACAACAACTTCCTGTTTGATCTTTTTGTGACACTTCTTTGTTAAAATTCCATCTGAGTTTTATGTGCTGAGTCCCTATTTTATAGTATTTACAAAGTTCACACAGGATTCATATCTTTTTCAGCTCTTTATGGCTTTTTACACACTTGTCTCATATGTTTTTATTGTTTGTTTTCTGTATCAAAATGTTGCTGCTTATGATGTTTTTATGGGTTACAGTTACTGTATCTACTGTTGTTTATGCATATTTACGTGCTATAATTAAAGTTTCATGGTGTTTTAAAATGAACAGGGTTAACTGAGGCTGTTTGAGGAAAACATTAGCACTGTAATGAATGTTCATAAGTCTTTGCTGTAAACAGGAAAGCAGCCAGAAAAAAGTGTGGTACATCAGTTCAAACCACATGTGTGTTAAATCTGAATATATTATAATTATAATACACATGTTTCTACATTTGTAGCAAAGTAACTCACTTCTCTCACATTTTAATTGGCTAACTTACTCATCCTGAGGAGGACGGACGCGATGACACAAATATGGCTGCACCACAACGGATCACTTTTCAAGACCACAGCCCACTTCCTGTTTCAAAACCGATTTCTTTATCAAGATGTGGGACATTTTACAAACGTGTTTGTGGCAACAAAAGCGAGTATTTCAAGCCCAAACATGAACTTTCCAAGGCTTTTCGTGTGCACAGGGACCAGGCTTTGTTACAACAGAAAACAGAAGGATGAGAGTAAAGTTACTGCAAATCTATCGTGTGCAGAAACAACAACAATGCCAACATTTCTTCTAGTGATTCAGTGTAACACAAAAACTTATAGAGAAAGTATGTCTGGATGCAAAGCGGATTTTTTTCAGAAAGTCAGTGACACACAAACAAAGATTAGCTTTAAATTTAAGCAAAAAGCCATAAAAACACACTCCTCTCTTTGCTGTTTGACTGACTTCACGCACTGGATGAGAGGAAAAAGAAGAGAAGCTGAGTGAGAAAACAGATGAAACTTGTTAACTTTCATGTTCAGACGTCAGTCAGTTTGAGCTTCATGTCAGAAACACACAGATTTACAGGCAGCGTCTCTTCGATCGTAGGACACGAACCAAAACAGCTGAATTTGAACTTTCAGACCAGCAGAACGGCTATAAACCAACACTTCAGTTCCTGCCTCAACTTTCTTTACAAAAACTCACTTCATTACTGATCTGAATGTCTCAAACTTTTCCCTGACTCTGCAGATTTATACTTCCTCTTGTGCACAACCTTAAAAAAATGTCCTTCCTTCCTGCTTTGCCATATAAATCGCTCTGAGAAACATTTCAGGAATTCAAGGTGCAGAGCCGGACTGGATGACTTATGTCAGACTTCATAACACACACACACACACACACCACAATGGACAGTCACACACTCAGATGTAAACCCCTCTTTCATGTGTCTCACTTCCTGTTTCTATATCAGGCTCCAGGAAGCCTAAACTCAATCAAGCAGCTCCATTTACATCCACGGCCCCTCTGCTGGGCAGCCGCCTGTTTACAGTAACACAAAGGCATAAAATGAAACAAAGAGGGGCTGATAAGTAATGAGATATTCGACCAAACTCTGCGGGACACAATAACAAGAGCTTTGATCCTTTGTGTAACAACAATTTACTAGAAACAACCAGATTACAACGTCTTTTTTTTCTGTTTCTTCCTATTTGCGTCTCAGCGTCTCACTGCTGAGGATGTGAACTTTTTATAAAAGGTAAATAAAACTGAACATACAGCTGCAAACCTGCTTTAAATAACAGCAGAGCAAAGCTTGATTTGTAATGTTTTGCTTTTATTCTGTCTTCATGAAAAAGCTGAGAAAACTAGAAACCAGACAAGTTTTTGTTTTTATCCAAATCCACACACACACACTTACTCACACAGACACACACACACACACATTTACAATGCAAATAAAAGAAGTTTTATGTTTAAATACGAACGTGACAAGCAGAGTTTATGGGATCGGGTTTTATCAACACTGAGAGACCGATGCAAATGTTGCCGGATCAAAAATACAAACAAGGTTTGGTGTTTTGTCTAAAGGAGGGAGTCAGACGTCTTTATAACACCACACACACACGCACACACACATGTTTTGATAGGCTCTGTGGGTCCATAACTTTCTGTACAAACACACACATAAACACAGGACAAAGCGGGAGATTTAAAGTTGAAAACTAAAGTTCTTTTTCACTTTCTGCGTCATTATCAGCTCATCATCCACCTTCATGTCATTAAACTTCATGTTGTGTTTCAGTGCTGCTGTGATCAGAGGAAACAGCTGCTCTGCTGCATTAAAACCTTCACATGTTGCACAAACTTTGCACCGCAGCATCACTTCACATCTCTCTTAAGTGCACGATCATGTTAAGAATCTGTCCTGCTCACTTATCAGCAGCTCAACATCTCAAACTAAACCCACGTGCTTCTTTTGTTACTGATACAGATGATTCAGATTAAACATCTGCTGCAGCAGCTGACTGATGAGTGAGTCTCTGAGTGTCACAGAAGTTTTCGTAAGCGGCGGCTCAGAGATGTTTGTTGCCTCACGTACGTGTGTGTGAGAGCTGATTTATCGCTCAGCGTCAGAGTTCAGCCCTGTTGTGACACCAGAGCAACACGAGATTTATGTGATGTTCGCTTACAGGTCGCGCGCTGCCCTGAAGGCAGAGGTCACACAGACAGACTGATGCTGTTTGTTTTGCTCAGAATCGCCAGAGGCATCCCACAATGCACTGCAACGACACACAACACACATGTAGCAGTGTTTCAGAAAGCCTTGATTCAAAGTAATCACTTTTGAAGCCTGAATGGAAGTTCAATTATGAATAAAATCCATAGTAGGTAGCAAACTATGCTGATTTTTTGTATATTTATACAGATAATCTGCTTTTTTTCAGGTGTTTTAACATGCAGCCTGGTTTATTTACAGCAAAAACATGAGCGCAGGAAACACCTTTGCTTTTTTTGACAACAGTGGATAACGTTCACATACTGCACACGTGCATGCAATGCATTGTGGGAGAGCTGTGGAGCCTATTTAATTCATATTGCGAAGGAATGTCTTCTTTTCTTCACTGCACACTTGCATTAAGAGTTACTGTTGTATATTTTCAACCACATACCTCAGAGTGATATTATTTGCATTTTGCTCTGCAGGTTCCTGATTCTGAAGAAAAGAAAAAGATTAATGTGCTTTTCTTCATGTCCATGTCATCTTTACTAACTCAGATGTCAAACATGAACCTGCAGGTTCAAGACATTTTCTCCCGTTTCCCTCCTCCTCCTCCTTCCTGTCACCTCTCCGCTGTCCTGACTGGATGTGCCAGATGGTCCGTTACACAGGAACCATCTGGGAGGTCGTCTTCTGAAACTGTTCGGATAAAGTAAAGCACTTTGAGGAAAAACTCTTGGCAGGTTCTTGAAGGAACCATCTGTTTATCACTGTCAGTCACCAGCCAACTTCAACCAATCAGATCGACAAATCAGAAAATCTGCCAGCTGGTGGATCGAAACTCAAACGCCAGTTGGAAGCAGAATGAAAAAAACAGCCTTCAGTGCCGTTATCTGCTCCTCTTTAAGTGCAGAAATCCTCTGCAGTTCTGATAAAACTGATACTTTTGCAGCATCCATGCTTACCTCTTTGTGAGGCTGGCCGTCACACCTGAAACACACCTGAAGCTGCAAGTGAAGTGAGAACCTGAAGCCTGTTAAGATGGATTCCTGAGATCACAAGTTCTCTAAGTTCAGCTGCATCGCAAAGAAACTACTGTCCAAAATGAAAGCTTAAAAAACATACTGCAACCAGAAACTTCCGTCAGCTCGAGCTGTCCAATCACAGGGACGGAGGTCTGCTTCGGTGTAGTTGCAGCAGTAACACCAACACATTATTACACCTTTGAGGAAGAGCCTATCTGCTGTGGTGAAGCTTGTGGTGAAGCTACAGAGGCCCTGCGCACGGGCTCGTCCGCCACAACTTGACCTAATTTCGCATTCAACTTGTTTGCATTCGATACCGTCTGAGACTTTGACCTTCTGGTTCACTGAGGGGAGTCTTCAGCATTATGGAGGAGGACAGGAGTGCAGAGGACGGAGGGGAAGTGGAAGGCTGCAGGTAGTTAATCCTGCCTGTTCATTTCACGCTCGGGTGGGCCGTGCAGCCCTCCATGTTTCAAAGCTTTGACCTGACGCCCTGCAGGGAAAAATTAATGACTTTAATAAAAGTGCCACATTTCCCTGTGACGTTTCCCGCATGGAGCTTTATTGGACAAATCTTCATACGGCTCTGATCAGATCACCAGAGCTTATTACTGTACGTCTGGAGAGAAATGAATGAGGCCCTTTGTGTTTGTGTGTGTGAGAATGTGTGTGTGTGTGTGTATATGACTGACTTATTTCCTCCCTGCAGCAGCCAGTCAACACACAGGACATGAGCTATGAAACTTTGTGTCTTTCAGCGGAGCACCTGTGTTGCTTTGGCCGTCCTGAATAAGTGCTGATGACAGGTTCTGTTTTATTTTCCAGAGGCTCGTTTTTGTCCAGTTTGTAAGATTTTTGAGTTGATTTGTGGGATTTTTCACCACTTTTTCACCTGACTTATCAAATAAAGTTATTACACTGCAGATAATAAATACAAACTTGACTTTTTTGCCTCAAGTTTTGTTGGTTTGTGTCATTTTCTCCCCAAAAGTCCATCTTTAACCACTAAATTTGGACTATGTGTTGATGTTATGGAGTATTTCTGTGTTTTCTCCCTGATCCGGTGGCTTGTGGGTTTTATTTTCACATCTTATTTGTCACAGGTCATTTGATCCAAACATTACAATCACTTAGCCCAAATTATTTACTCCCCTTGTCTCACTGTGAAACCAAGAAGCTGATTTATAACAGATCAGAATATTTTTAGACGTCACATTTCCCACTTCTCACTTCACCTTTTCTTGCCAGATAAAACCATTCCTTTGTTCACGGTCGTGCAGTGTGTGTGTGCGTGTGTGCGTGTGTGTGCGCGCGCCGTGTCGGTGGGACTCGGCGGGTTGGTACACCGAGTTCTCAGCTGCTCGCTGCACCTCAGACAAATGATATTCCAGTGGAGGTTTGGATGTGGAGGTGTCAGCAGTTTTAATGACAGGCTGCAGAAAACCTCCACTCATTTCTGAGGCGCTGCCTGCCAGACTAATCCCACCAGAGCTCTGTGTTTGTGTGTGCACATGTGTGTGTGGCGTGTGTGTATGCGTGTGTGTGTGTGTGTGTGTGTCAGAGGCACAGAGAGGGAGTATGCATATGATTGTTTGAATTTCTGTCGAGTCGAGGGTATGTGTGGGTGTGTGGATGAGTGAGACTATGTGTGTTGACAGATGGGAGTTGAACCAGAGTGGCCACCCAACAATATGCACACAAACACACACACACACATACACACACAATTAAACATGAAAATTTAAACACAGCAGAAGCCAGACCTGATTAACTACAACAATAATCCCTGACAATGTTATCAAAAAAAAAGCAAAGCAAAGTGAATGACTCCGACCGTCAGGTGGAGCTGATGTTTGTTTGAAAGAACCGGGTGAAGTTAGAACAAAAACCTTCATCTGACCGTTATCATCCGGTAATCAACAGTGCAAAGTTAACGACAGCATTCAGACCTAATTTCAAGTTTGAGTCATAAAAGTGGAAACACAAAAGCACTGAGTTTGTGTCTGCACATGAACTCATCGCTTTGATTATTTAATGCTAAAAGGAAGAGAGTGGAGAGGTGAAGTTTGGGTCAATGGAGATGCTGACAGACTCCGACATCCTGCTGCTTCTGCCGGCAAAGATCCTAAACGCTCATGAAAACACGAGTAGCTCAGATGGTCGAGGGATGTAACTTGGAACATTTACTCATGTAGGTTACTGCTTGTACCTGCTTCATGCACATAACTGTGAAGCGCTTGTCTCTGAACTTCAGGAGTGCACCTTTTACTTTACTCTGTGTTTGTACAAGACGTTTACAAAAATCAGTTTTTCTCCGAACATCGTCAAAACTGTTTACTACTCCGATTCTTAGCGGTTGTTACAACCGTTACTCCAAACTATGAATGTGAACTTTAATCTTCTGTAGCCAACCGCGGCCTTCGGTTTACACCCTCTAGCGCTTGAAGAAAATATTCTACTTAAACGAAGAGGAAGACACGTCTCCTGTGTCCATTCTTGGTGGACTAAGTTTTTTAAAACATAGAGACTGAAGTCATTTTGACATTTCGTCTGGTCTTCACTTCTCCAGGGTTCATGAGTTGGATTTAAGGTCAGCATTGATACCAGTTGGTTAATTCGATGAGGGAGGGTTTGAGTTTGAGGTTAAGAGGAAGTTTTATGTCGATGAAGGTCCTCATCAGTGACAAATATGTGAGTGTGCGTTTGCCAGCACCGGTCTGCTGCCAGGATGTGGCTGCTTCCTGTGCCACTTCCTGTTTTCTTTCTTCTCGTCTGATTGGCCGGTTCAATTCTGGCTGGTCGTGTCGAGTGACATGAGGGCATCGAACCTCATGCACAGTATTAACCACATACCTCTCTGATCTCAAGTTACAAAAACCTGAGATAAACCAGGACGGGCTGATACACAAACTTATAGGAAGTAGTAGTTAGTTATCTATTTATTCATACAGGAAATAAAAAGATGATGGACATCAAAGAAGAAAGAGTTTTCTCATTTGGTACGTACGTAGCGAGTCTACAGTTTAAAGAAAAAGTGACCAGTCAAACAAAATCGCAATATATTGAACTGTTTGAACCAAACAACTTATTTTATTGTTTAAAACAGTTTCTGATCTTTTCATGAGAGCACCTCTATCAATAACATCCTAATGAGTTTCCCAAAGTTAAAAATAAAACCCGAAATCCAGCAGAAACTTTACAGGAAAAACTAAACTGCCTCATCTGTTTATTTTACCTAGATGTGAAATACAGGAAATTATTATTATTATTATTATATAAATATTGGTTCACAAGTGCAGACGATCTGCAATAATTTGACCAAATGTAGAAAAGAAACAGGAACAAATGTGTCAAAAAGAGAAAACAGCAGCAATGAAAACCAAACACAATCTGCTTATAACCTGTTTACATTCAAACCCGAATCTGAAACCAAACATCGAAAAACAGTTCAGTTCCTGCAGGTTCGATAAAGACATAAATGTGAGAAAACTGTCAGATATGAAATTTAAACTCTGGAATTGTCATTTGCTATTTCCACACATGCCTTTGCCTTATGGCGTCATAAGTAACATGTGCAAAGCCAGACAGCGAACACACCACGATGCAAGCCGCTTGCACCTCGTTCATGCAGTTGGTCACATGATTACAGACAGAAAAATAAATTCTGTCAAGAGAGTAAAATGAGGAAAACCCAAACTCCCTTCTGTGCAGACTAGAAAAGCCTTCTGCAAACCAAGATGGCTCCTCTTGTGATTCAGAAAATGATTTAACGCCATTAAAAACAAACAGTCGTCTCCATCAGCTCGGCGAGCGCTCACAAACCTGCCAGCTGCTGTCGTGGAAAATGTGAGTTACTGCACATCAAACCTGATTTGAGGAGACGTTCACACAGCACGTGGATTATGTTTTACAGAGCGAGTGAATGGGAGACGGGTTGCAATGTTGGAGGGAGAGCATCAGCTTTTTCATCATCCTCACTTTTTTTTCCGAATTGCTTTTTAAATGTTTCACAAAGTGCTGCTGCGTCTGCAGGACGACAACACATCACAAAAGTGTGAAAACTCGCCGTGTGTCGACTTCTCTGTCCTGTTTTAATGAAATTATCCTGCATCAGTAAAGCACTACTTCAACAAAAACAGGAACCAAAAAAAGAGCTTCCTTTATCCTTTTAGTCCAACAACAACAACAACAAAAAGCGCTGCAGGGTAAAGCACAGGACATTTTATTTCTGCTTCAGGCTGTTCTTTTCTGGATCAGATATTAATGTTTACAACAATGTTTACTTGTTTCAGTTTCCTCAGAGAAAGAGAGAGCGAGTAGCATGAGAGCAAAGCGAAGAGATGCAACAGGAATGATCTCTCTCCTTTAAAACACACCACTGAAAACTATAAAGCGTAGCTTAAATAACTGAGTCAGATCTGCTTTGAATCAGCTGACTCGATCGTAATCGGTGGATCGCATCATAAAGCACAGCGTCTGTGATTCACGGCTCCACGGCTGCTCAGGGCTCCTGGTTTTCATTCAGGTTCAGCTCCTGCTCTCGGAGCAGTTTTACGACTTTCAGTCGGCGTTTATTTTACTGCCGTTCGCTCTCGTTCTTCCACAGCACAGTTCAGCTCACACATAAACTTCCGAACACACAAAGCAGCACTAATCTGAACTCTCTGAACTCTCCTCTGACCTGAACTGTAATTGGTGCAAGAAGCTGCCACGTCGCACCTTTAGAGCTTCATCTAATCATCTCATGATGCTCCATTACTGAGAAGGTCGATAGCTGCAGACCTGATGAGCAACTGAAGGAGGAGAGAGGGGAGGATGATGGGAGACGGACACTTAGACTGATGGAGAGAGAACGATATCCTCTCCTCTCCTTCGGCCGACACTTAGACCATCACTCCATCATCACCGCTTGTGTTTCAGATTTCATTCAGACTCCTTCACAGCATCTTTCATCTCAACAAGCCTTCGGTAAATTATCCCGATTCTCTGAACTCAATTACAGGAGTTAAGCAGCAGATTTTAAGTTAATTAATGCAGCAGCTTTAATAATAAAACTCTTTTGTTCTCGAGTCGGCGTGCGGTTTTTAAACACAAGAGTCACATTTTAATGACCACTAATCTCATTTTGCACCAAAAGCTGTTCGTTCCTGCACACTGAGAGAAGAAAGAATTAGTCTTTACTAGCAGATAAACACAATTAATCAGCAAAACCACAGAGTTAGTGTGTGTTCAGACAGACAACAGCACTGCATGAGGGAACTCAGGCCCCTCATTTATTTCAGTGGGGGGGTCGAGGCTGCAAAAAGAGCTGAAGCTGGTTCAGCTTTTACTGAAAGTGTATTTCCTTCAGTTCAAAGCTGCTGGAGAGAAGAAATCAAGTTTAAAAAAAGAAGGTGAGAACAAGACTGAAAACGAAAAGACCTGAGCTTCGACTGCGACACATGAAAGTCGTTATTTTACAGAAAAGTCCGTTTGAAGCTCAAAGTCAGCTGTGACGTCCCGACCAACCAGGTTTCAGATGGAGAGAAGGAAAGTACAATCCAGCTACAAACTGTCATCTTCTGCAAAAACTGAAAGTGACGTTCAAGGCTTTTTACACTCAATACCAAGTGGAAGAAAGAGAGAAATGAGAAGAAGAAAAATGATCCAGGGAAAGTAAAGAGAGGAGAAGTTAAAGGGATTGAAAATGAGAAAGATGAGAGCTGATGAGTTGAGAGGGAGGAGAGAAAAGAGTTCAAACGAAACAGAAGAAATGATAAGAAAAGGGTCATATGAGCGTGACAAAGCAGAGAAAAAAGAGAACAAAAAAGAGGTGAATTCATTTATCTTAAAAAAAATTAAAGAAGAAGAGCAAAGAAGAGGGAAGTGGAGAGAGAGACAGAGGTTAATGGGAAAGAAAGAAGGAAGACAAACAGACGGAGAGAGCGAGATGGTTATCGACCATCTGAAACTGCTTTAATGCCGACCACAGGTGCTGCCGTCTCCACACTGGAGACGTGTGTGTGTGTGTGTGTGTGTGTGTGTGTGTGTGTGTGTGTGTGTGCCTGTGTGTGTGTGTGTGCTGGTGTCTAACAGGGCTAACAGTGTTTACACACAGACAGCAGTGACCTCATCACGCCCTGGGTGCATTTAGACGCGGCGTCAGACTGTCAGCAGTTACACAAACACACACATCAACACACACACATCAACACACACACACATACAGAGAGAGGGAGAGTCAAACACACTCGTATGATATCTGTATCCCGCTGTCTCTCTCTTTTTTTTCCTCTCCTTTTGTTTAAGTCTCCCTCCTGGTCTGCAGGCCATCAGCCGTATCATTTCATCGACTCGCTGATGCTTTCAGCTGCATTATGTTACGGAGAATCGCCGCGCCGCAGCCTTCTAGGAAGACCTCCACCGTTTGTTTACATCAGGGTCCCTTTTGCCATTTAAAGAAATGCACCAACAAACAACCATCCACTTCTCGCTGTGTGACATAAGACTGGTAGCAGCTCTGCAGAGCGTCCACATGCAGCAGGGATTCAGGCTGAAAACAGTCTGATGTCAAAGCAGCCGTGTCGGCGGAGACGTGACGACGACATCCGAACCAGAAAGTACAGCTTCAGAAACAGATGAAGGCACTTAGATATCAGTCTGCGTTTTTTCAGTTTTTTCCACCAGAAGACACTGAACAGCAGGCTATAAAAGTCAACCAGGAGTTTAATCAATGTGAGAAAAGCGTGAAAAACTCTGCTCTCATCACAAATAATAACAAACAACCTGCCAACCAAACCCAACAACAAGAGACCAGATTGTTATACGATACGATACGATACGATACGATACGATACGATATGATACGATACGATACGATATGATACGATACAATATACTTTATTGTCCCCATAGGGAAATTTGTTTTGGACTCATATGCTGTGCACAACATGTCTCCACAGTGTGATAAGACAAACAACATAATGTGTTATGTGTGGTTCAGTTATTAAAAAACATCTGCAATGACTTTTATTTTATATAAAAAAATGCCCGACACCCATTCCTAAAATGGTGAAACTGTCCGACAAACAGTTTAATATTCAGCTGAATGAATTCTGGTTTCAGAGCTGGAAATCAAATGATCTAATGAAGCTAATTAAATCCACGATTCTTGTTTCCTCCGCTGTGATGAATTAAAAGCGGTTTATTATTCTCTCATTACCAGTCAGTGGATGAAGTGATGGAGGAGTAAAATATCTCCTCGCTGTCTCTCAGGAACAGACGATAAAAGCAGAAAAGAGCAGCGTGAATCAACAACAACAACAACAGATAAATTAGCAGTTAGCTGGTCTTTTGAACGAACTGTGCAAAAAAAACCCCCCTGATTTTTCAAGTAAACAAATGGTCGCCTTATCGCCATGACAACAAACAAAGCAGAGGTGGCTGCTGATGCAAATGTGCTCTCGACTCGGAGGAAAACAAAAGCAGGGTCGCCCACGATTAAAACACACCGGCACGAAAAACACCAGCCTCTGCTCACAGACCTCCAATTAAACAGTCAGCAACACTCACCGCCGGACTGTTCTGCATGTGTGTGTGTGTGTGTGTGTGTGTGTGTGTGTGTGGTCAGCTGGTTGTTTATGACCTGAAACCACTGTCACCTTCACTTGCTCATGTGTCATCCCTCCCTAAGAGACCAGAATCATGGTCAAAATTTGCTAAAAGCAGCTTGTAAGTGAACCGACAGAAGACAGACGGCAGCAGACTGCGTTTCTCCGTCCAGATGAGCTTTGAAGCACCTTTTCAAAAAGAATTCGTGTCCAGACTGAAGCACCAAAAAAAATGCATATGACATAAGCGTTCATGCACACTGGGCCTGCATGTGTCGGGGCTAACAGAGAGCAGAGGGTTGAACTCTTTGTTGCAGAAATAAAAGTAATTTTGTAAAGTAGATCAGAGGTTTTTTGTTGTTAGCATTGTTAGCATCGACGGCGAGGTCAGCATCACCTCTCTGCGTGTAGCTGTGATGTTGAATTAACTGCTCAAGGCTCATTGTTATATATAGAGCACTTGTATTCTTTCAGAAATGGGTCATCTGTTAGTCGTGATGAATCAGAGAAGTAAATGTTGTGACTAATAACGCCCAATCAGTTAGCAAACATCTCTGAGTGTCTTATCACACCTGGAAATCAAATACAGCAAAACTAATGCATTTTCAAAAACAAAGCCGGACTAAAAAACTGGGGCAGCAATATGATGTAACTGAAAATGGGACCCGGTGCTGCAGCCTGGCACCGCTGCCGAGCTACAAATACATCGTAGGTACACAGGCATCGCTGGGGGAGAAAGGTGAGGAGGGTTTAACTTAATGGAAACGGCCTGTGACGCAACGCAGGTGACGGCCGCACACGAACCAACTGAGCTCAGTCAGATTCCCACAGAATCAAAAGCTCAGGGTTGTTGACCAGCAGAACGAAGATCAGGGCGACACTTTCAACGATTGCGAGCAGCAAGGTGAGAAAATCTGCTCTGCACTCAGGAAAGAAACTGCAGCAGGAAATAAACTTCCTCATGCGCAGTACTGAGACAATATTAAAAAAAAAAGAGTCCAGTTGCAGCAGAGTGTGTAAAATATGAGCTCAGCAGAAACACACACACATACATAGAGCTACAGCATCATGCGAGGCCAGTGTGTGTGTGTGTCTGCATTTGTGGCTGCAGCATTACTGTGAAATCTGATGCTCACACACACACACAGATTCGACAGCATGGGGCCTGTCAGAGTCCACAGCTGTGCATGTTCAACATCGGTTCAGTCATTTATCATCTGTAGCATCAATTATGCAGGTAGTTTTCTAACACGCGCACAAAAAAAGACAACTTTTTGACCCTTAATCCTGCAAAACAAAGTCCAAATTTCATCTGTTTGGTGTAAACTGGGGTTTTTCACATTAAACACTGGAGCGATGTTGTGCTCAGTTACAGTATGAGGTG
>JAPZDV010000024.1:23693228-23706356 GCA_029814665.1 Acanthurus lineatus | reverse complement strand
ATACTGCACAGGATTCATGAAGGTCATCTCGGTGTTGAAAAGTGCAAAAGGAGGGCAAGGGACACAGTTTTCTGGCCGGGAATCAACAAAGACTGAACATCAACAATGAAGCAAAAGAAATTTTCGAATCTCAAACAAAAACTATAACATTACAAGATGAAGCAGAAGTCGTTTTATGACAGGGCAGCTAAACAGCTTCCACTGCTGGCAACCAACACCACAATCAGGATCGAGAATCTTGATGGTTGGAGGACAAAAGCCACTGTACTTCAAGAAGTAGCTCCACGTTCATTTACAATGAGGACAGAGGATGGACAAATCATCAGACGCAATCGCCGCAGTCTTCTTAAAACACAAGAGACTGTCCCAAAAGTCTGTGGATCCCACACAGAACCTGAGCCCACCTTGTCACCTTCGACAGACTGTAACAACACACAAACACCAAGTGTACCTGCACTGAGAAGATCTACAAGACAGATCAAAAAGCCTGAGAGACTGAACTTGTAAAGCAGGGACTGTTAAAAAAAATAAAAAATTTTAAAAAATGCAATGTTCATGTTTTGGTTAATGTGATTCCAGTTATGACATAGGCTGAGTGTATATGTACACTGTAGGAGTATGTTAACTGTTTAAAAGAAGGCTAGCAAGGGCTACTGACACTGTTGCCTTGTTTTTTTTTCTTGTTTTATCATTTACCTTAAAGAAAGGGGGATGTGATGATCAAGTCTCATGTCACTGTATACCACAGTGTGTCAGTAGTATTTTCTAACAACACATAGGATATGGCATTCATGGACATACAGAAGAAGAACCGCTACGCGGTAAAGGGTTATAAATGAAGAAAGCACAGAAGTAATAAAGTTAGTTAAAAAGCTAACGGCAGACGAGTGATTGGAGCTTCTTATTAAACCAGCAAACATAACAGTTATGTGCATATGTATGCGTGTGGGTGCGTGTGTGTGCTTGTGTGGTTAGTAAAAGAGAGAGAGAAAGAGAAAGAAGAGCTCACGCTTCAAAATGGCTTGAGGAAAGGGTCGTGGATGGCGTAATATTCGTTTTACAGTCTTTCAGGGGTCGACAAACGAGCTGGCGCTCATATGCCGTCCGCTGGTTGCTGTGTAAGTCAGCAAAACGAAATATTACGGTCCTACGCACGACACACAACTAGCAGCACAATGTTAACAAGGCACAGTTAAACAAAGCAGCTCCTAGCGGCAATCAGCTTAGTGTCCATACATGAAAACAGACTCGGCAGTCCGTTAAACAAACAACACAACAAAACACAGTTTAAACACCACGCTAACTATAACTGTCTCTGCCCAGACAAAAGCTCTCTTACTTGGCGTCGCTCTCAGCGACTAGCGTGCTTCCC
Organism: Acanthurus lineatus; assembly: GCA_029814665.1. Taxonomy (NCBI): domain Eukaryota; kingdom Metazoa; phylum Chordata; class Actinopteri; order Acanthuriformes; family Acanthuridae; genus Acanthurus; species Acanthurus lineatus. Next base: position 23,704,984 of record JAPZDV010000024.1, on the reverse strand, counting down.
GGCGTTTGCCGATCCGTCGATCAGGGAAACGTGCGGGGCGACTGTAGCGTAGAATGGGATTTGGCTGTCCTCAGCGGGGCAGATGAAGAACAGCAGAGTCGGCTCTGATGAAGAAGCGGGTCTCGGCGGGCTCGTCTTCTTCTGAAGAAACAGATTTCCTTCACGTCTGCAGGTAAGGAGGATTGGCTGGGTTGCACAGCTTCCTCCACGGATCCCAAAGAAAGTGTCTAACGGAACACTTCAACAATTCCTCACTTGTCCAGCAAGCTAAGAACTGCGGCCTAGGTCGTAGTGTATAACGTTGTTACAGTTGCTTCCTTACGGTAATGGCGGTGAGAAGACGGAGTTCCTTACTCACACCTGGTCACACTGGAAAAGCGGGGGGCAGCGCAACGCACTGCAATTTATGCCGTGGACTGCGTCGGGGGTCTTCCGTCGGATCCCACCTGGGCAAGACGGTGTTCTGACCAATGAGAGGCATGAGTTTGAATTTGAAAATAAACTCACCCCAGGGGTCCTTTACCGGACCGACGCAGTTTTGGCGGGCCGCTATTGTTCTTAGGTTTTGCTGAGTCATGCAGGTTTGTCTTTGTTTGAGACATGGTCGAGGTCCCAACACTACTTAAGTATGTGTGGTGGGAACGGTGATCCAAGCCAAAGCATTTCATAGGAAACACTGGATGATTTCATGACACACAGCTAACTGGAAATGCAACGTTTAGATACTCAAAGGAAAAACACAACTAAGCACTTGTTAAAAATGAGAATTAAACTTAGAAAAACCCTTAACATTAAAAATAAAGCTGCAAACAGCGATGAACAGGCTCTCACTTCTGTCAGGGCAGCTTTGACCGTAAAACTGGTGACTGACTGGAGTTCGGTGTCACTGAATGTGTCTACTGTGTGGCACAAAAAAATGCCCCCAAATTTTACATTAAATCAAGTGTAGACCACACCTTGAGGATTATTTGTATTATTTATTATTATTTATTGAATTAGCGTTTAAATCCACCCTCAACAAATACATAATAGATTTCAATATCATATGATGGATAAAGCTAATCGACAAGGTGTAGGCTGAAGCTTATGCTTATTTTGCCTACCCTTTTTACAAAACAACTTTAGCAAGGCAACTCTTTAACTACATGGTCTGAGTTACACCATAAGTCTTCTGAAAAAAGAGAAAAAAAGACAAATTTTCAAAACATGTTACAGAAGTAAATGAACCAATAAAGTTCCATAACAATAATACAAGCAAACACAACCGAAAGTTTCTATATTTTGTTATTGCTCTTCTTCATACCTGATTTACATATTTTCTTATTGCTTTAGTTTTATACATGTTTTTAAATGAGGAAAGTGAACTACACATTTTTAATTTGTCGTCACAGCTATTCCACAAGTTAACACCTCTAACAGAAACACACCTCTGCTTAATATTCGTTCTTATTTTCTTTTTTTTTCGCTCTCTCTGGTTTCAAACAGCCTCTGAGGCGACGTAAGTTATTGTGCACTTTGTACGTTCCTCTGACACACTGCTGAGGTTTTATGAATCTGCAGCATCACAGCTGTTATCTGAGCTGGTTGTGCAAACTGTTTCCTAAAGTTTAGAGCCAGTAATGATATGGCCGAGTAAATAATCACCTTGACGTCAGCCAGTTGCTTCTCCTTCTGCCAGTTCCAGACCGACAGGATGTGATCGTTGGCGTCGTCCACAGCGCAGAGGAAGGCGCCGCCGTTCTGAACGAAAAAAAAAAAAAACACCAAAGAGCAAAGATGAAGTCACATGTTTTTAATCAGCTGATTGAATTTTTTTTTTTTAACTCTGCATGATGTGAAAGTGCTCACTGATTTGGAGAAAGCCACGCAGGTGACCGCTCTGTCGAACACTCCCATGCCGATCACGTGCAGCGTGTTGAGGCTCACCGAGTCCCAAATACGAACGTGAGGAGCCAGCAGCTGAACAGACGAGTGACGGAGATGGAGTCAGACAAAGATGCAAAGAGACCGATAAAAGAATTAAACAAACAACAACAGGGGTCTTCTAACTGTTTCTAAATGTTAGTGTTTAAGTATTTCAATATTTTTCACATCTGTTATCAGCTGTTTTGGCCTTTTTTAATACTTCTGATGTGAACTGTGTTGATATTTAGCAGAAAACAGTGAAACTCTGTGGGAGGATGTGTGTGAGGATGTGTGTGTGGATGTGTGTGTGGATGTGTGTGTGGTTGTGTGTGTAGATGTGTGTGTGTGAATGTGTGTGTGGATGTGTGCATGTGTGTGTGGATGTGTGTGTGTGGATGTGTGTGTGGATGTGTGTGTGTGGATGTGTGTGTAGATGTGTGTGTGGATGTGTGTGTGGATGTGTGTGCGTGGATGTGTGTGTGGATGTGTGTGTGGATGTGTGTGTGTGCACCTTTCCATCTTTAGAGTTTCCAGCCACTTGCCCTGTTGCTATGGTAACCATATCAGGATGCACACTCAAGCTGAGAAGAAAAAAAATATGAATTAATACTGTGGAGGTTTTTTTTTACATTGTTTCTGACCTTTAATGGGAAAAAAATAGTTTAAAATCATAAATAATTTTCCTAACATTGATTCAAACAGCTGATTCAGATTGAAACCCAACAAAAGTGAACGCATCGCTGTGGAAAATGTTAACACTAAATGCCATCAAGACTGGAGGCGTTTTTCAGAATTTATAGTCATTTCTTGACGTTTCTATGATAGAAGTTAAATGCAAATTTGACAGAATGTCGAAGATGTTTATAGAAACACATTTACAGACAATTATCAACGTAAAATGATCAACTTCTCGAACAAAAACTGCTCAATATGTGATTTTTTACATTGGAGTTAAATTTTTTTTGCAATACAAATCAAACTTTCTGTTACATAACAAGTTTGTGTTTCTAAATTAAAAGAAACTATTTAAAAATTACAGTAGCTGATTCTTTTTACAACAAGAAGTCAAAATGTGGCTGTGGGAGACGAGAACATTATCGTCCCTGTAGAGACGAGTGGCTTTCCCAGCATGCCTCAGGGGGATTTGTTTGTTTACATCCCAGTGGCTCCAGTCACAGAGCTAATTCAGGACGTCAACTCGGGCTCATAAAAGTAAACCGCAAGTCACATTAACGATAAACACAGTCGGCTGCAAGACGCTGAAAAAAAACAAGAAGTCTAAGCAGTTTGAAGCTTTGTTCTTTCTCCTGCTTCTGCTTTGGACTTAATGAGGAAGCTTCTGATGAACAGGTGTGAGATATTTAAGTTTGAATAATAAAAGTGTTGAGCACAGAAATCATCTCAGCAGACACAAACAGGAGAAATGCATGAAGCTTTTTTATCAGTGTCAATATCTTATTGAAGATTTGTTGTACAAAAGATTCAGAGTAGCTAATCTGTTTAAACAAACGTTATTTTCTGCTGACGGCTGCTTTCTTCGCCCTGTGTATTATTCTACATCTGTACTGCACACACAGCAGGACACTTAAGAAGTTAATCTGTTAGCACACAGCTTTCCATCACACAGAATTAGCTGACGTGCACACAAGAAGCCGGACACTTTAACCCGACCTTGCTTTTGTGTGACAGACACTCGTTGTCTTCTCACCATTTGACGTCGTCGTTGTGGCCCAGGTAGTGTCTCTGCTGCTGCTCCTCGGTGTTGTACAGCACCACCACGGAGGCGTTGAAGTAGACGATCTCCCCCGTGGGCAGCAGGTAAAGGTTAGAGCGGCAGTCACGTCCACGGTAGCCGTACCTGGTCGGTGCTTGAGTTAAGGAATAAAGATGAGTGAAGCTGTAACAGGAAAGCAAGAAAGAACGGTTGGTTTTCTCATTACAGACGATAAGTCAAGAGTTTTTACTGATGTAACTCACAAGGACTGAAGCTTATGCTGCTTTAACAACTTCTAGGATAAAAGAACATGAGCAATCTCATAGATTTTAAAGGTTAAAAGGCACCTCAACTGATCAAACATGTATAAAGGAGGAATTTAAGCCTGCAATCCCAAAGTTTACACATGTTTTTTACTTGTTTTATATGCATTTACCGCTAAATAACTGCTTAATAACTGAGTTATCTAGATTTCTATCTTTCCATCTATAGCGGGGTTTTTAAACTCTGACATTATGGGAGACACACTGTGACAGAAATAGTTTTTTTCTTCTTTTTAAGGGGGGGTGCTCTGAGTTTTTAGATCTGGGGACTGTGGGGGATGTAAACAGGAAGTATAAAGTTACCAATGTGATCAACAACTTGAGCCCCTTTTTTTAAGCCTTCGTACAATTTACTCACATTTTGGCAAATTGATTTTGAGGAAAACTGAAGAAAACAACTTACTGATACTGATGCTGAAAAATATAAATAACTCTGAATCTAAAACTGTGCACGTAATGTTTCTGTGCTGAGATGAGACGGAGTAAAGTCATCGAGTACAGTTTGTACTCAGAGTCTCCTCATGCAGCATCTTTGTGTCGTGTTTCTCCTGCAGGAGGCGCAGGAGCGATGAAGAGGAGGCACAACTCACAGTTTAGAAACCTCACTGTTTGTGATAAAGATCATTTATTTATCTGCTTCATCACTGATTCCACAAAAGAACCAGTTTCCTCAGTTTTTTTTCTCTCAGTGTGAAGGATACACCCACTGCAGTTTGAGCTTGCGGTCAGGTAGCGCCATCTTGTGGTCGAGGCTGTAGCTCTCCCTCTGCTCGTCGGGGATGTGCATGGTGACGGGACGACCTCGGAGAAACATCCTCACGTAGCCGTCCTCTGGGGAAAGAGAGAGAGGGAAGAAAAGGAGAGAAAGAGGAGAGAAACAGTGAAACGGTTTGTAACCAGATTACATCGCTGTCTCCTCCGTCTCCTCTGCTGCTGTTTGATCCAGCACTGCAACACCTTCATGCTTTCTGATTCACTGCTTTGTTCTGGTTAACTCTGCTCTCTCTTTGCATTCACTCTCCAGCTCGCACGATCCCCCTTTGCTCTCTGGTGGGGGCCAGGTTTGAATAATTTGTTTTTTTAAACGGAGATATGTGAATGTTACACCTCTAAACTACAGTGAGGACAATCCTTTGGGAGTACTTTAGGGAAAAGTGAAGGCTAATTAAGTTTCATACATCAGAGGCTGCTCATCCTCTATATAGCAATTTAAAATGAGACAGTGCGAAGGGGGGGGGCATATTAATCAATGCAGTCTTATAGCAGATAACCTGAGCTTTAAATACACATGAAAAACTGCTCTTACCTGCATTGAGGGTGCATTCTTTTGATTTGCTGAAACAGAAAGAAGAAAAAACAATAAATTATGAAGATTCTTATGCACTTTGAGATGATTTAGTGTCTCGATGTCTCCATTATGAAAAGACATTATCAGGCATTTTACACCAGCAATTAAAAACATCATACACAGTTATAAACATCTCCTCCAAAGCTCCTGTGACTCTGTTCCACAACATCAGACTTTCCTAAACCTGAATTATTAATTCTTTGCTTGCTCAGCCTGCAGCCCTCGTTGCTCTTTCACATTAACGGGAATATGAGCACATCTGGAGTTCAGATCACAAAATCAGCAATAACACACATATCACATGTATCATCAGACGGCTCTCATCCTCCAGGAAGTCTCGTTTGAGATGATGGACTCTGGAAGCAGGTTTAAGGTCCACGGTGCTCTCATCTTTATTACAAATAAACTAAAATAAAGGAACATCTTAAAATGCCTTCAAATATTTTGCCCTGCTGACATTCATTTGATGTCATTTTATTGTTTTTTTGTGAGGTTATTAACTGAGTGAAGAGGGATCCGCTCAGGGGCCCAGGATCCTAATTTGTGATAATTTGATTAATTTCAGCTCACTTACTTTAATTATCTCATTACAAGGTGGGAAAAGAAAAAAAGTGCAATGGCTGCAGCGGCTTTAGCTAATTTATTGGACCTTTTCCAGTGTAAAAATAACATTTCAGAGCATTTTTTTTTTATTATCTCTGCTGTAATCGTGCCAACAGGATGCATATTCCTGCACAGTTCCTCCTCCTCTGCTGTAAAAAAGCAGCTTTGTTTGTTGCCAGTTTGATATGATTCATACAAAATAAACAGATAATATGAAGAGTGAAGGATTATTTTCTGTCCAAGTTAATACCTGAACATGTATCTTTGTTATTAGACAGGACGGTGTTACAGTCACAGTTTATGTTTAATGAACAGAGCAAATGGATTAACTACCGGCTCTCTAATGTCACTCTGCACAGTCTGATAAAGAGAACAAGTGTGTTTGATCAAGTCATCTGACACAAAGTAAACAGGAAGCTCCTGTAAACTGCGTCTGGTTAATGAAACGGACTTTCAGGTGAACACGCCGTGAACGTGGTGACCGAGGAGCATCGGAGCCGAGATGAGAGGAAGGTGAGATGAAGAAGCAGCAGAGTCGCCAAACGTCCCGCGGAGAAGCTGAAGGCATTAACGTGACAGAGTTAGAAGACAAGCAGTGAGTCAGCTTCTCTGCCAGGATCCATGATTAGACCCGTCAATCAAAACCCGAGGCTGCCTCATCAGTTTTGGAGCAGCTGCAGCTGATCCTGAGTCAGCCGGCCTGTCAACCAATCAGAACTGCACGCTGCAAGCTTTCCGACTGCATGCTGACCACTCAACCTTAACCTGTCCGGATGCTGTCAACCAATCAGGAAATCAGGATGTCATATTGCTGCCTCAGCTGACAGGTGGATATCACCATGGCAACGGCAGTAAAAGTAAGTCCTGATAAGATAAAAAAAAAACAAACGGAGGGGGGTTTTTCCTTCTGCTCAGCGACAGGCGAGTCCGGAACGATGCATCTGACTTTCCTGCATGAAGTTAACACGTATGGTTAACACATATGGTTTCTATACATGGTGAGTTAACATAAACTAACGAGAAGTGCAAAAAAAAGGAAGAAGCACATATATTCAGGCATATGGAGCGCTGTATTTAAAAATGTGGCCCCTTTTCTATATTGAGCATTTACACCAGGATGTATTTTATATTCTTATTGCCAGTTTTGCATCATTTCACTGATAAACAGTTAGAGGCAGTAACTTGCAAAGAAACTGAGAAAGTGAGGACAAAGTCGGCCAAAAAGAATAAAGATAAACTAATCAGGATTTAGATTATTTAGAAAAAACTGGCTTTATGAGAGGATTTTATGAGGAGGGATTTGCACTGGACACATTTGTAAGACCTTAAATTACTAACAGGCTGTAAGAATAACTGCTGTTTGTTAACAAGGAAACTCAACAGGACACCTCCAGGGATGAAACCTGTGTGTCGACTTCTCCTGACATTTGCTTGGCAGGGAGTCACATGAGAAAAACCTCTCAGTGTCTCGCTGAGCTTGTCTGGTCTCGCCACGTAAAATGGATCCATAAAGGGTTTTTTTTTTCCTTTGCATAAAGTAGGTTTACCACAAAGTGTTTCACAAATCAATGAGGAACAGAGGGAAATAAAAAGAAAAGAGAATAGTTGTTAGTTGCTGAAAGATCAGAGCTTGAGTGTGTGTGTGTGTGTGTGTGTGTTTGAGAGTAACACAAAACATCTGAAGAGGACTAAAAGACAAACTGCAGAGCGAACAGGCGGCTGATCTGCAGACCTGACTGTTGTCTGTTGTGTCTCTGGGCAGCTGGAGGCAACCAGGCAGCGCGGCGGCGCTTTCAAATAACCACATAAAGGCCTGTTTGTGTCTCACACCGAGTGTTCGTGTGTTTGTGTGTTTGTGTGTGTTCGCGTGGTTTGCCAGGAAGATGAGGCGTGGACCCGGTTCTAACCAATGAGAGACCAAGATTGATTCAGTGCCAGTAATTAGTGCAAGGCATGCTGGGTAACTGGCAGCCGGACAGGGCAAATAACAGAGGATGTGAAACCCATGCGGCTGCAGCCCGAGTCACCGGGTTTCCAGGGGGAGGGAATGTACAAACAGAGGATTCATTAACATGCAGAAGCGAGTGTATTGTTGACATTTTCTGGCTGCCTTTGCTCTCGGTTCACAAAGAGGTTCCTGTTAGAACAAGAGGAGACTAACGAGCATCAACGTCCCTTCAGGGTTCCTCTGCGAAATCCTGCTTTCATGTCTGAGGTTTTTTTCTAAGATGCAAAACTCTCGCAAGCACACCCCAAAGGTCCGAATCAGTTTACTTCCCTTCGTTGCAGTCTGGAAAGGTTCAACAGAGATTTGCTCGAGCAAAGCTAATGGGCATAAAGATAGTTTGACAGGTGATTAGAAGAGTCTTCAACCAGCAGACGGAGACATTAACATGCTTTGCTTCTCTGAAGACGTCAGCGTGAGTCCTTCCTGCAGATCAGCTGAGGGAAAACAGCAGCTGCTCTGCACAGCTGGCAGGTTTTACCGAAGTTATCCAGCAAAACTAACTTATTTAGCAAAAGAAACTAAATAAATCTGAGGTCAAAGAGCAGCCAGACAATTACTAAATGCAGAATAATTTATGTTTAGATTTGAGAGGTGTTCAGTTTGTGCTGAAATTGAATAAGTCTTGACTCTGCTCGCTCATCAAAACCCACCTACTGACCAGAGTGAAAAACTAATAATTGAAATGGGAAGATTCAAGAAGGACTCTGGAGAACTAAAAAAGTTATTAAAGATCTTTTTGAGTGAAGACTTTTTGACTGTCATATGAATTAAACAACTTGAGCTTTTATGTGATCCTGTGTTTGCATGATTGTCTGTCTTTAAAATGTGTTAAATCTGGTGAAACATGATCATTTCAGTGCAAAAATACTTTGTTCTAGCATCTTTTTTTGAAAACAGAAGCATTTTAAATTATTAATGCAAACATATTTGTGATGTTTGACTTGTTAAATACTTAAAAAAAACAAGTCAAACATTGTTTAAGTCTAGTGTGCAGAGTTTATTAGCCTTTAGTTTATAATTCTGTTTAAAGAAATAAAGATTCCTCATCGCTGTGTTTAACAGGTAAGAGGAAGGTGATTTATCGTCAGTTTGGAGAAACTGCAGCAGCGTCTCTTGTTGTAAATCATTTTTTATCACAGTGATGCAGATGGAGACAAAACGGATGTTGTGGACCGGCTGATGGTCGCAGACTTGTGGCCCCCCTGAACTGTGGAAGTGGTGGGAGCGGTCAAGTGTGAGTCCATTTGCGGGTCCATTATGACTGAAGTACTTCAGCGGTTCAGTTAATGGACACAAAACATGTCTGATCATCTTCAAACAACTCACACAGAAACTGCACTAAAAGACTTTGTAGCTTATTACATCAGACTCATCTGAAGTTACTGTGACATCAAACACATCAGCAAACTCCGAGACAGACAGAGACACAAAAAGAGGAAGTGAGACGGAGAAAAAAACAATCTGATCCTTTTTTAAATCTTTTCCTTGTTTAATCTGTCAGAGGGGAAGTTGTTTGAGTGGCTAAACCTTCTTCATATCATGTTTTTTTTGCACAGCTGTGTAAACAAGAATTAATTTAAATAGTAAAAATTCAAATCAACCACTTTATTTTAAATATTTCCTCCTGGATTAAAGCTGTCCCCGTCCCCCGAACAGAAGGACACAGTGAACTGGATAGAAATCTTTTCCTTATTCCTCGTATTTGCATAAAAACAAACCTGTACTACAAAACTCAACGGTGCACTGCGCCTTTACTTTGAAAAGGGGATGAAACTCTAAACTGTTTTAATGTTGCATGAGCAGAAAGGCACTCACGGAGATGTTTAACTGGTTAATTGTGGCAAAAAGTGGTTTTAGTGGTGCAGAATGCTTCCTTGCAATCAGCAACATGGTCAATATGTTTGTGTGCAGCAGGAGGTTTCGATCAATGTTGTCGGTGTTTTTGCATGCTGAGCAGAATCAGTCATCTTCCCACAGCTGCATCAGGCTCCTGTCTGCGGCCACAGAGCTGCTGGCTGCTCGAAAGACACTGACGTTCAGGTGTTTTATGGGAAATATCAGTGAGAGCATCTTAACAAGTTTAAAAAAACTAACAAAATTATAGCAAACCATTAAGAAACCTTCAAATAATTGATGTTAATTAGAGCTAAAGATACTGTATTAATATCATGACATGAAACTAGACATCATCTCATCCTCACACTTCTAAATATCATTTGGTCTGGCATGGGGATATTATAGTAAATTATAGTAAATAATATAATAATATTCTCATTTTCCTGTGGATTAAAGCAGGAGCTGTGTCCTGTTTGCTGCCAGAATCAATCAGATCTAACAGATCAGTAAAGTGACAGAGCTGCTGAGCTCGGTGTGATCGGCCTCCTGTCGCCTCACATTCACTCACCCTGTGTGTGTGTTTGTCTGTGTGTGTGTGTGTCTGTGTTTTATAACCAGACAGAAATGTGACACGTTTGTGTTCATTATCGTCAGAGCCTGAAGACAAAAGAGCCACTAATGACATTTAAAGAGGCGCATTAATTCATTCAGCATGTGTGACGTAATGAGAGTCGTCTTAAGCGAGAAATCCACTTCGGAAAAAAAAAGCACCACATCTAGAAAACCCTTCATTTAAGTTTTACAGTCAAATTATAGTTTTTTGGAGCATAAAATCATCAACTGAATGCTTTTCAAATGAAGAGCAAGTTTCCCACAGTTAAAACACATCTTATTTTCTCATTCATTGTCTGACAAACACAGTTAAACCTGACTGATTCACCTCAAAGCAACATTTTGTTTGTGTTTTCATCAGAAACGCCTCTTGACATTCGATCCGTGTTCAACCTTTACAACCGGCTCCTGTTTCAGTTGTATATATGTTACCAAGCTGCAGCCCCGCAGAGGAAAAGCCCGCATCAGACCAGCGGTTTGCATGACGACAGAGTCTGTCACGCAAACACAACTTCCTCAGGCTGTCGTGCAAACAAACCCAAACAACCGACTTCTTCAGAATAAAAAACAACCAAAAAGCTGACGAAGCCTGAATGCTTTTTTTAAGTTGACTGACAACATGATTGATTGTGTAATCTATAATCTATAATCCATCTAAACATTAGCTAGACAGTAAATGAAGGACGAGCTGGGTGTGACACAAAAAAAAAACCTTTCCAAGTTTCTTTCTTAAACTCATTCAGCAGAAGTTCAAAGCAGCTCTTGCATTTTAAAACATCTGTTATCGTTTAATCATCTACAGATTAAAGCAACACACTTTCCTTCATTGAATACATTTAAAACAGTTTTTAGAAAGTGTGTAAAAGTATAAACTTTCAGTAGCAGTTAATCCTCCCTGCTCACAGCTTCCTGCTCTGCCTGTCAGTCATTGATTATGGATTGAAAAGTGACTGTTTACCTGGTTGATCTCTTCATGGCTGCGAGTTTCCCGTTAGAGTAACAGTCAACAGCGGAGTGAAGCAGCGAGGAGTCCGACAGCCACAGAAACACACCGACTTCCTCCTTCACTCTGCAAACTTTTAGCTCAGCCCGAGGCGGACACATCATCCAATCAGAACGCACTTCCTCACTGTGCAGACCGGCCCCCTTTCCCCCACCCTGGTAACCACACCCCCTTTTCCACCAAGACTGTTAGAAACTTGATCCATCAGCAGAAGAGCAGGAGAGAGAGGGAGAGGGAGGGGAGAGGAGAGAAGAAAGGACAGGAAAGGAAAGGAAAGGAAAGGAAAGGAAAGGAAAGGAAAGGAAAGGAAAGGAAAGGAAAGGAAAGGAAAGGAAAAAGAGGGTTTAGAAGAAGAGGGTAGTGGAGAGGACAAAATAGGATTAGAAATGCTCCATCATATCTGG
>JAPZDV010000024.1:23628704-23654330 GCA_029814665.1 Acanthurus lineatus | reverse complement strand
TCAGTTCACTTCCCTGCTCTTTAACATCTGCATCTGTGCAGGTGTGGCTCTGTGGAGGCAGTATGGAGGTGCTGCCTTGTTCCAGGGTGGCTCACATCGCCAGGATGAAGAAACCCTATCACAGCAACATAGCCTTCCACACACGGCGTAACGCTCTGCGAGTGGCCGAGGTCTGGATGGATGAGTACAAGTCCAACGTCTACCTGGCCTGGAATATCCCCATGGAGGTGAGAGACGACTCCTGTAGCGAAGATGCTGCTAATCCTGTTTCATAAAGTGGCTGATGATGCAAACTGCTGTGCCTTTATTTGATTTATTGCACACTGAGTTCAGTGCTAATATTGGAAATATATTGAGCAACACTTCCTGTTTTCAGATGCATTTTTGAGATGTTTTTAAAGCAACAAATGTACAAACTTTTATAAACAATGAATTAGTTGAATCATTACAGTCCAGGAAACCAACAGACTACAGCAACATGGATGTTTGTGTTAAAATGTTGCGGATAAAAATTCATTAACGTGGAAAAAAAAGCCCCTGTGAAGCAAAGACTTCCTCTAAAGACTCGCTGCGCTCTTGCAGAACCACGGTATCGATTATGGAGACATCTCTCAGAGGGTTGCGCTGAGGAAGAGTCTGCAGTGTAAAAGCTTCGAGTGGTACCTCGACAATGTTTACCCAGAGATGAGGAGGTACAACAACACGCTGTTCTACGGAGAGGTGAGTCAGCAACCAAACCCACATTAAGGAGAAAGAGACCGGAAAGACAAGCTAGTACGTCCAAGGTTTGGTGCATTTGCACAAATGGATGAAATTACTGAACACAGATGAGAGAAAGAGAACAAAATAAATCCTTGAGGGTTTTTTAAAAATATCTAAACCCCCCAAAAAATGAGACTAGAAAACACTCAGTGAGCAAAACCCCCCCATGCTGCTGCAGCTGTGTTATTAAAATCATGTTTAATCTGCAATTAGATCTGGATTTTTTATCATAAACATCGTTATACATAAACAATAATACTTCAAGATTTTTTAAAAAATACCGAAAGACTGTTTTGATATATTAGCACTTTTTACAGAGATTTTTGTTGGATGAAACTGAGTGCAGTTTTCAAAAAAAGCTTTTTAAATTTCAGGTTCGTAACTCTAAAGTGAGCCACCTGTGTCTGGATCAGGGAATGAAGGAGAACCACACCGCCACCCTGCACCCCTGCCATGGATGGGGCCCTCAGGTGCGACGTGGACACGACACACTCAGCAGAATGACCACAGAATGAGCTCACCCCTCCACTCATTAGTGTTTTTCACCGGTGATGTGATTTACAGCCGTGTTTCTCTCACAGGCTCAGCTCAAATCCTCTTAGGAGAGACTCCTGTCAGGATAAAAATGTTTCGCTGCTGCACTTTTTGTGCTGAAGTCCTGAGTCAGCCGGTCTCGGGTCCTCAGCCTCGGGGCCCGTCGGGCAGCTCTTTTTAGCTCGCAGTGGTAAACAGGTGCTTCTGGGAGCCTCAGGTCTCGACTCCGGCAGTAAAATGCTAAAAGCAAAGCTAAAAATAACTTTTAATAACAACACCGAAAGAGAGTGCAGGACAATATCACCCCATCTCCCCGGAAGATGCACTTCAGTTCCATTTTTAACTTTTCCATCTGAAAAAACAAACATGTTTTCGTTGTTTTTTGGTGAAACAGTTTCTCACCTTCAGTTTATGCAGGTAACAGCAGCCCAAAGTGTCTGAGGAAGCAGCAGTGACCTCTACAGACCATAAGTGGGATTTTTTTGGGATTTTTAAGCACTAAATATACAGACAACACCTGGTTTATGCACAGCAGACACGTTGCACAGTTTAAGGCACTCTGCGTGTGCTTTAACATCTCTGCAGCAGAGTTACATCAGAGTGGGGAGCTTCATTAAACAGACTGACTCGAAGCACAAATCAAAGCTTCATCTTGTTGTTAACAACACTTTCATTGTTGTGTTCTTCCCTTTTAAGTGAGAAACTGCAGCTCAAGCTCTTCACTCAGAGTTTCAGGAACATCCATCTGATCCGATTTTTGCTTTTGAAACGCGTCTCAAACCTCAGAAGTTACAGAAGCAGTTGTGAAGCTGATGATTGTCATCTCATTTGTTATTGTTTAGCTTTGATGAAGTGATTAAGTGCTCAGGTTTCACCACCGAATGCAGAAGTAGATTCTCATGCCAGTGGACAAAAAAATTTCATGAACATGTTTTTTTTCATGTCAAATGTCAGAAAAAAGAAATGCTTTGTGAATAAAAAAATTAAAGAAGCTGATGGAGCAAAGCGAAGCAGAAGGGATGGAAACACACTTTGTATTTTCAAGCCAGTTTGATTTTGTTGCTTTTGTGTTTTTCACTGAATGTCTGTAAGAAGGATCCTCCCCAGTTTTCATACCAGACAAAATGAGAACCGGATTTGAGCAAAACTAATGTTTTGGATCTCAGAGGGTTTGAGGAATGTTGATCATCAGTAGGATTGAGCAAGACAAGACCAGTGCTGTTTCACAGGGAAGTCTCAGCCACATGTAAAGCAAAGACATTTTAAACCTCTCAGCAATATGTGGAACAACATGCAAACAGGAAGTTTCTGCCAGATTCAAAAACTTTATGAGTCCTAAGACAGTTTGTCTACAACTAACACATTGTGTCACAGCAGCTGTGTCATAAAAGTTTGGGTTCCTGGAGGGAAACTTAACAGCAGTGTTAATGCATCATGTTTGCGATTTCCTTCTATCTGCATGTTTTTTTTGTGTTTTCCTGCAGTTGGGACGTTACACCAAAGAGGGTCAGCTGTTCCTGGGCCCCCTGGGCAGCACCGGGGAGGACACCCGCTGCCTGGTGGATGATCAGACCAGCAGCTTTCCTCAGCTCCTCAACTGCGACAAGGTGGCCATCGTGAAGCAGAAGACGTGGCATTTCTCTCAGGTGAGAAGTGGAAAAAAAACTGTTTGATTAAACTATTGACTTTGTGTTTATTCTTAAAAAAAATATTGTTTTTTGAGTGCTAATAATGCAAATCTGATGTGAATATTAGAGGAAAAGAATATGAGTCGTTGGATGAAAAAAGAATAAAAGTTAAGCAAAGCTTTAGAGCTGTATTTGCACTAGAAAGGAGAGAGCTCATAGAAACTTTCTGCCACATCTGTCGCATTCATCCAGAATGAAAAGCAGTGAAGAGTCGAATAAAAACAAGCTGTTGTTTCCTGCAGAGGTCTTGTTTATGGCAACAGAGGCGCCAGCGTCTTAGCTCAGCTTTTGTGTCATTTGTGGTTCATCAGGTTGATTCTTTTATTATTTTTTTACAATTAAAACACTATAATCAACACCTGAGGAGTTTAGTGAGAAACATCTGTCCACATCAGGCCTGGATCTTGTCACTTCCTGTCACATGTAGCATCTGTTAAACTCTCTCTCTCTCTCACCTCCCGTCGTGCAGAACGAATCCATCATAAACCGAGCCACCGGTCGCTGTCTGGAGGTGGTGCCGGCCAACGTTTACTTCGGCCACCTGCTGGTCCTGCAGCCCTGCTCCGGCCAGAGGTGGACCATCAAGAACACCATGAAGCAGTAGAGTCAGCGGGCCATCTTCTGCTGGGACCAACGACACCGGAGGCCGTTTTTCACAAGAGCTCTCACCTGACCTCAGACGACTGATGAGGCAGACGCTTCCCGTCTCTTTGAGAACAGACTGAGATGGTTTAAGAGGACGGAGCTGTGAACATCTCAGTGATACAAGTTTTTTTTTTTACAAACTGAACATTCGACATGATGCAAGTTTAGCATGAGGACTGTTTCTGTCTCCGTCTGAATCTGACGAAACCTTTGATGTGACGTTGCCATAATTCCTGTGTGTGCCACTTTCTCTTCGGTGTGTTTACGGAGATTTGATCAGCCAAAACTGTGTTTTCTGTCTGCTGTGGGGAAAAATAAGGTTTTATCTTCATCGTCAAAATGTTCCTGCATTTTTTTTCATTTTGTTAGGTCTTTTAAGGTGAGTAAGAGAATAAAACAGCTTAAATTATGTTTTCAGTAACAGGCACTGATCAGAATACACTGGTAGTTTTTGAACAGGCTCCATCAGTGGGTTCGACATTTTAGCTCAAGATACCTGAAAATGACGACATGCAAACCAACGACAGGCAGAAATTTAAGAGGGATTTAAACAGAAATACCCTAAAGTGAAGTTTGTTTTCTTATTACAGAAGCCTGGATCATGTAAATATTTATAATTTCAAGGAAAAGGCATTAACAATAAATATTACCTGGTGTATCGGGGCCTGTTTTTTCCAAGTTATTACAAATCATCTTAAAAAATCAGACTGTCGAGGGCTACTGGGTTTTAACTGTCGTGGATGCGTTTGTATTTTTTATCGTTATTTTTACTCAGAGAATTCTGTAGCACCAAACACAGGACATATTGTAGCATGACTCTACGTACTGTATGCACATGGGGACAACGTTTTGTTGGGCCGAGCCGATTTATTCTGTCACCTGCTGAGTGCCATAACCGCTGCAGACGGCCAAGACCGACAGGCCGGAGCCTGAAGGACTCTTTGGACGCAGAGCTGCAGAGTCTGAGAGGACGATTGAATGAATCCGTAATGGAAAAGTTGCACAAGTGCATCTGTTGAGGAAAATACAGGAGGCCTTCATTGCCAAGTATTGTTAATGTATTGAGATGTATATGATGTCATATATTCGATTAATTCAATGTTATCAGTTGGATTTTTGCCCCCTAAAATCGTCTTCCAATAAAGAACTGGTTTCCTGATTTTTGCATCATATTTATTTAATAATAGTTCTTTGTAGATTTTGTTTATTCAAAGTTTTTTGTCATCATTTTGTTCCTTTTTTAAGGTTTAATGCAATTTAATTTGTATTTGCACTCAGTGTTGCTTTATTCTGCTGTTTTTATATATGCTAAAATATTAGCCACATTGTTATAAACTTCCTATGCTAACATTCATCTTCAGTTCATAATTTCACAAATGTGAAAATGTTTTTCCTTTTTCTTCCTTTTTTGATTTTTTTCCAAAATAAGCTAAAGACTCTGCAAAGAGCAAACATGCTGGGCAGTTTTCTTTTAAAACTGCTTCATCCATTTGCATATTTTTGTAAAATGTTTTCTCACACTTTGAAATCTTTTTTACTTTTAAATTATCACTAAAAATAGACCGCTGTGGCATCTGGTGCAGCTGTCAACTTCAGCGTGGCTTATGAATACTTTAATAAACACACATCCTTTAAAAGGAAACGAAAACGTAACACAGCATCATCTGAGGCAGCCAGGTGGCCCGACGTAGATACTGTTCTATAAAAAGAGGAAGTTATGGATTCAGTCCTGACGCAGCCGTGTGTCCTTGAACCAGACTTCCTACTGCTCCGCTCTCACCGAGCTGCTCTGGATGAAGCATCAGCTAAACGCTTAAGATGTAAATGAAACAGGAGGAGCCTGCTGGGAGCACAAGGGCCTGTTTCTAGCAGAGAGCTGGAGAGAAGTGCGGCTCTCGAGGACAAAGTCTGCATGCTAACACGATGCTGCTGATGAGACTGTTTAACCACAGGCCTGCTAATCTCCTCCTGGCATTAAACAGGATTAAAACATGTTGGTTAGGATTCATCTGAGCATCAGTTATTGTTAATAACACCGAGGACAGTCCGATCAAATAACCTTAATAGACTTTTAATGATACCCAGGTGATGTATAAGA
The DNA here is from genome assembly GCA_029814665.1 of Acanthurus lineatus. Taxonomy (NCBI): domain Eukaryota; kingdom Metazoa; phylum Chordata; class Actinopteri; order Acanthuriformes; family Acanthuridae; genus Acanthurus; species Acanthurus lineatus. The sequence goes on along the minus strand of JAPZDV010000024.1, from coordinate 23,648,603 downwards.
TAGAAATATGATATAAAGATACGTTTTAAATCACTTTTAGCATCATTCTAGTCAATTAAAATGACCAGAACGACTTTTTAACCTTATTTTGAGAGTAAAACCTCAGCTGGGTCACACTGCTGTGTCATTGTTTATAGATGATAATCAGACACAGTTTTGTCCTCAGTGGAAGTATCCTGTTTCTCCCTGAGAGCAGATTACAGAGGCTGATTTAATTACAGGACACAAATAATCCAGCGTTATCACAAATGATCACATCATCATTTGTACCGTACGGTGGCTGTGTTTGGTTACCTGACTGCGGTCAGAGTCTCTGCAGCAAACCCACCTGCTGTCTGTCTGCCTGCATCTACAGATGAACAGTCTCAAATGGCAGCATGAACATTATTATTACATGACAGAAGTGGTGCTTAATTGTTTCAGTGCATTAATTATAACATAATCATCAATTCGCTCTAAATCACTGCAGCTGGACTATCAGACATGTTTTTTCAATATAAATGATGAATTTGGTTTTAAAATGACATATTTGCCTTTTGAAAAGCTGACTGGGACAAACTCACGCATCAAATTAAGTGTTTGGCTTCAAAAAATGACATTAACTTTACTAAATTCCTCTGTGTGCAGCTTCATCAGCTCAGTGCGTAATGGCTCCCCCTGGTGGTCTGAGTGTTGTCACAAACAGAAATACACATTTAGAGGCCACTTTATTAAGTTAACCTGTAAAATCTAATAATATCCTAGACATTAGATCTTTTTTACACATAATTTCCAGTTTTTGATTCTTGTTGGAAGTGTGTTAAAGTATGAGATCAAAGGTAGCGACGGTGTTGTACTGACATTATAATGTGATGTGTTTCTAATTTTCTGCCCTTGTTTGTGCATGTAAACATGAGTCATAAGCAACACTGCCTAAATAACAAACATATTTACACATTTTTTTCTCCTTTTTTTAAATTTATCTACATAAACCTCCCTCCGTCCCGATGAGAGACGATGACGTCAGTGTTGTTTAGGTTTCAAATTACTCCATTTACACTAAACTGGGGTGTGAAATAGGGTGTGTATGTTTTCTTCAGTCCGTCTGCTATAATAATGAGCACACAAGTCAAGTGTTAAAATAAAACATGGAGCAGCATTTAAAAAACACAGTTTTATTGCCTCAATGCTTAACTCTTTGACTTTTGTACAGATTTCAATATTTACAATTTCATAATCATTATGCCTCTAATAAATAGAACAACTTAAAGTCTTTCTCTAGTCTACATGTTTAAATATTTCACATGCAAAGTATGTATAGTGTGTGCTTGTCTAATAGATATGCTGTCTTATTAGCTATGTACAAAGTTACATAACAAAAAAAACATGTGGGATCCAACCTCCATGCTACTGAAGAGACACTATGTGGTTCCCCTCCAAAATAAAACTCTACTTCCTGAATCGAGACATGCAACTACTCTGCAAAGGGGGACAGTTTGATTACAGCCAAACTGTAACCTCAGTAACTGTAACTAAAATCCCGTTAAAAACAATCCTCGCTGAAAATAAATGTAAGTTCTTGTCTAAGAACAAATAAATAAACTCTTTCCAGGTTACCACTACATGGCAGCAGTGAGTTGCTGTGAATTTGGTGGGAAATTTCCACCAAAACTGCAAGATTGATGGACTAAAAAAAAGAAACAAAAGAACCAAACAAATTTTAAGCAGTGACTTTTTTTAAGATTTAAAAATAAAATCCAAACCAGTGCGACCTACAAGGTTTTGGAGACTGTTTTTTTTTGCACAAAGTACTCTTTAATCAGTCTCCAAAAACGTTATATTGGTAAATCACATGTGAATGAAACCTTTTACAGGTTCAAAAGTACCTTTTCTGCCATAGGCAAGAGATCTATTCCTATAAATACACTGCGTTTAAGTGTGTGTTCACGTACAAGTGCTGCTCTTCCTGCAGTGTTCGTAGTTCAAAGTCAACCTAAACATTTTACATAAAAATCCTCATGTTTCGACATTTAAGATCCAGACATTGTGATCAGGATGCTGTGAGAGTCCTGCTGGGCGTCGCGTCCTCGTCTGAGAGTGAAAAAACACATGAACAGTGTGACGGGAGAACAGCGTGGATAAAGTGAGCTCTTTTCTCCTCTAGATGGCAGTCTTGCACAGCTACAGCCCTCCTTGTCATTTTATTGGATTTGATGACAGGTGCAGTGCAAAAAAAGAAAAACAGCAACAGGAACAAAATCAAATCCGACATGATAGACATATTTCCACAAGAGACGGACGGTTTGATCGTGTGTTTCCGTGTGAAAACTGGGGGGGAGGGGGGAGCGTCTTTTGTGTTGTCCGGTTCACCTCTGCAGAGTTCTATGGCTTTGGCAAAGAGGGTTGAGAGGAAGCAGAAAGGGCCTTCACCGCCTTCTTCTGATGTGTTTTGTGACGAAGCGACCACCACCTCTCTGTCTGCTGATCTCCCTCCCTGCACCTCAGGACCCGAGTGAGCAGGGTGCACCGACAGTCATGCACACACACTCACACACACACACACACACACACACAGATACTGTACACCTTCGGACACTTGAGACACTTCAGACGAGGGGTTAACGGTATTTACAGGAGAGACACCGACTCGATCGCATGCACTTGATAATATGAGGGTTTTCTGATCTGTGAGTGCTTTCACATGTTGAAATGAGTCGGTGCAGGAGTTCAGAGCTGAACGTCAACAGGTCGAGATGTGTTTTTTAACGAATCAGTGCTGTGAGGAAAGTTTACAGCCCAAAGTTTCTGCAGAATTTTAAGCTTCAAAAAAGATTAAAAATACAATTATTTGATTTCTTTATCTGCTGTCTGCCCACTTATTTCTATCACACAACAGAAAACTTTTCCAAACTGAAAATACTGAACGTGTTAGTCAAGGACACACTAATTTTTTTTTAGCATTTTTTTGCTTGAGAAAGTAACTCACACAATTAAGGAATTATCAAAGAAGTTAATTAATCCATAAATAACTTTGGTTCGACAAGCAACAAAAGCTACAATCCCTGGAATCTTTGCAGAAAATTGGTTGCAAAATGGATTCAAATTCACAAAATGTGCTACAGTGTGAGTCACACGGATGGATAATGATGAAAAAAACTAAATGCTGATGAAAGCGAGTATGTATCAAATGGCCTTTAGTTTTTTTTTTAATTCACATCCTCTTGTTTCATTAAAATTCCAATGCAAAACTTATCAAAACTCATAAATTAAAAAACTAATAACCATGTGAAAGGAAACGAATAAGGCACAGATTTCAAACTAACATCTTCAATTAATTACTTTTTAGAAAATTATTCTGAGTGGAAACGACTTGTGCAAGGAAACTTTATGGGCTTCGACTTTTCACAGCACCAGCACGTTTTTATCCATAAACTTGATTCATGGTTATTTGAAGGACAAAGAAATCCACCCTGAAACACTTTGACACTGTTATAAAATCATCTCTGGGTGGTGATATACCTTCTGCTCTGAAAGCTCATTTCTCCTAAACGACCGGCCAAGACCCAGCTGATGTGGCATGGCATGTATATTTCCAACCAGTGCTGAGTTTAAGAGCATAGAAATGTTCAAGTATTTAAAACATCAGTGATATGTTCGTCCCTCAAGAGGCCAGAAGCTTCATTTAGCGACGGCACCGGCTGCCGTGCAGGTAGAAATCTGTCAAAAGTCAGAATGAATCACAGCCGCAAGACATGAGCCTAATACATTTAGAGTAAAAGGATCAGTTCGGCTTCAGTCAACTGGAAAAGCTCCTGCTATTTGCTCTCACTCTGTCCTCACTCTTTAACCTGCACGCCGGCAACAAAGCTGAGTGCGACGCCTCACACTCCGTCCTCTGGGAGTTGTCCAAAATCATTTCGGGGGAAAAACTCGGAAAACTCACCAACTGAGGCAGAAGAAGAAGACGAGGCAGACTGAGAGAAAGTTAAATTAAAGCGCCTTGCAAAAGGACCTCTGGAGTGCATGAACACCACAGATTGATAACCTATAACAGTGTGAGAACATTGAAAGGATGGATTTCCTCCCCCCCTCCTCTTTAAGAGGACACAGAAACCTCTTCTTTGCACTCTGAACGGTGTCCAGGAGAAAGAAGAGAGATCCAAAAAAGCAGACTCTCAGAGCTCAAACACAAGCCTGGAGTTGCCATTTACGATTTTACTCGCTCCTCCGCTCGGTTTGTAGGGCTGATGAACTGATGCCAGCACCTCATACCAGCCTACAGACGCAGCGGGGGTAAAAATAGAAAGTCGGGGAGCTGAAGTATCGTAGCACCATGAGAGCTCCAGGAGCTGCGGCCCGGCACGTACTGATCCTTCGCCTCCGGTTCTGCCACCGTCCTTTCGGGAATCGAGGACATTTGTCCCCCTTTTCCTTTCTTCCCTCTTGGGGCCCAAAACTTCAGCCCTGGTTGCTCGTCAGACTCCTGGTGGGTGACACATCTGCAGACACAGACATCACAAATCTGGCCTGCTGGAAAAAGCGAGCAGCTCTGAACTCGTGCACTCAGTGTTTTTTTAATAATATTTTTTTATTTAAATAACATTTTTTGTAATTGCATCAGGGAAACAGACAGGACGGAGTGTTATGTGTAATGTCAGCCCTTGAGTGTCCCTGTCAGAGTAAAGGGGGAGGAGTCCTGCATGACTCCTCATGCTGGCTTCACGGTTTTTTTATTGGACGTCGCGTGGAGAGGTGCCACTTGTTCGAGAAAAAAAAAAAGAATAATTTCAAAAAAATGGATTTTTTTGTCGATGATTTTTTTTCCTTTTTTTTGTTCAGTGTTATTTGTTGGAGTTCTGTTCCGATCAACAGGGATATGACCTCACCCACTGGCATGCACATGCAGGCTGGCTTGTTCCCCGCTCACAGTGGGCGCAGCTATTCCATGCCGTTCCGCAACATCTGATTGGCCGCGATGAGCATGACGCTGATGATAAATGCCATGGCGAAGGCGCAGATGAGGCTCTTCCTCACGCACGTCTGACGGTTCTTCTTTGAAGGGTGAACTGAGGAGGAGACGAACAGAAGAGACGCATTAATAAGAGACGGTGTCAGTTTAAAGGATGACAGCACTTCTGTTTGTGACACCGCTTTGAATTTATCATTTTCTGCAACTCGCAGGAAAACTGTAATGAAGACAAACATGTTGCACTGACACCAAGCACATTCGCAGTGTTTTCTCATGCTGTGTGTGTGTGTGTGTGTGTGTGTGTGTGTGTTTAGTCCTTTGGTTCACTGGTCAACTGCTCCCCTGCAGAGGAGAATACAAGCGATGCCATTCAAGCTTAAATCACACAAAGTAACTGCACTCAGACGCCTTTAAATGCGGGTTTTGCTTTTCTGTCAACAGATCTGCTTTGTGGTTTGTTGGGAAAATGAATTTAAGTTAAACCAAGTGCAGAAAATGGGTTTGAATGATTTAAAAATGAATATTTATCTCCAATACTTCAATACTTGGATGCTTAACATAACAAAACAAACTGAGGACCTGCAGAAGATACTGACTGAAGCTTATTTGCATCTATTTTTATGTCCATCAAACTATTGACGGCAAAAAAGGGAAAATTCAGCTCAGTGAAGAAGCTGTTCATCATCTGACACAGTTCACCTGAGATGAGTCAGACAGTATGTGATTTCTGCTACTACAAGTGTCTCTTGATGATGTCATGAAGCAGCATGGGATCATGGGATTTGTTTTTTTCTTTGTTAAACAGCCTCCATTGCAGATGAAAGTCTCTGTGACTGACTCAGGCAGAAATGTTCACAGATAAGGTGACATATCAAAGTTTGATTTATGTTTATTCAAGTTTGCCGACTTCCTTCCTCACTTTCTGACTGCTGTTAGTGACAAAACACACCGAAAAACACTGTTGCCTTCAATGAAGTTTCACAATTTGAATTTTTAACATTGCTGAAAACATTTAAATAAAGTAAATGTACAACTGAACTGAATTTGTTGCAAAAAATTTAGTTGTTTTTAGAATTTTTTATGTGAAAATGTTACATATTGTAAGTTTAAATGACTTCATTTCAGTTTTCAGTCACAGTTTGGTCAGTTTAGGAGACAAACACCTCAGTGCAAAGAGCTTCTACTTTAACTGAAGCTTCTTTTCCATTTTATGAATGTGTATGTTAATTTATGATGCACATGTAGCTACAATTTTATCTGCTGTTCAATACAACATCTCTGAAAAAATGAGTTTCATTGTTCAGTTTTTGTTTAAACTGTTCTCTAGAAGTGTTGCTGTTGTTGATGTGGTCATCTTGGAGTGCAGTTCTTGTTTCTGTAGATCTATATTGTGTTAAAACTTTAGAAAAGTGTCTTTTATAAAATGGCAGTGAACCAACTTTATGCTCTTTCACTTTCAAACACCTGCCAGCTGAATCTACCTTCACACTGTCACTCTCTGTCTCCATAATGTCCCCTTCAGGACTAAAGACATATAAATGCATGTAAATGACAGGATGTTGAACATCCACATTACACAGATATCCAAGCTGAGACACGTTCACACACCGTTTTCTCTCTCCGTTTCCTCTATGAGCTCATTTTCTGGTTCAATCAACCTCCGGCGTCGACCGGTAACTCAGCATCTCGTCCTCCCTGCAGCGGGTCGGTGGACTGCGAGTGGCTCAGATATTTCACCGAGCTGCTGTAATTAGGGGAGCCGGGCCAATGACCCGCAGCCACACGGCTCACACTCCCGCTCGCTCTATTTTTAACTCTCAATTCAAGAAGCACTGAAGTCATCAGAAATGATTCTTGACTGCTGTTCCAAGGAAATGCGATGTGGAAAGTAGGACAGCGATTGCTCCATCTCTCTTGGCTCGGGCGTTTAGACGGCGTCATTAGGAGGCAATCTCCCCTTGAAAAATACCATTCCAGACTCTCACATCGTATAAAACATGACCTGAAGAGATTTTTAGCCAAATGGATCATCTATGAGTGAGCTTTCACCCAAATACTCGAGATTATGTAACCCAACAATGGGGGAATATTGAGCTTTTTTCCTTCTATATTATACAAGTCAGAGTTAACTTTACTTTCTAAACCTGAACAAAATCAGCTTCTCAGGAACTCCGTGTTTATAGTCACAGTTTCTCACAATGACACCTCAAAGCTGCCTGAAACAGCCACAGTCTCACTGGTAAAATACATTAAAAGTGACATCTTGTGTTTTTTAAAATGAATTACATTTCCATCCAAAATAAAAACACAGAAAAACAAATAAAAGCACTGTTTTAAGCACATAAAACCAGCGGGAGGCGTTATAACCTTCACCCTTAAGGTTTATTGGCCCATGAGAAGCCTGACAAAACCATCTGTAATCTAACTACAACTACGACTGTAACCAACCCTGGCAGCTTGGACGGTGTTGTGGTAGTGTTGGATTATGTAGAGATGTGGTTGAAGAGAAACTGCACATTCATTTTAATCACTTAAGTCCTGTCAGTGAGGTTCGTGCATCATGTCGCCTCATTAAAACAAAAAAGAAAACACAAACACTTTGACGTCACAGGACTAAAACTCTCTCTGTCTGCATGCAAAGTCTTAAATTATCTGAGATCAGTCATCTAGTGACCTAAAACTGCACTTGTGTGTTTATTAAAGGCCAAAAAAACATATAAAAGGCTTACTTTTGTTAGCTTAAATGTGGACGAGGTATCAGTTTTTTGCAGCTTCTCTCCTCTAACTTTGAGGCCATCGTTGCTGTGACACAACACATTAATCTCCCCCGAATGAGTCATTTACTCAGAGTTTCATTTCATTTCATTACAACAAGCCAAACCATCTGGGTGAGGATTATGCAGCCGACGTTCCACTAGGCTATGATTCAGACTGATTTAAGAACTTACAAGAATTTCAATGATATTAGTGCAAAAAAAAAAAAGTGACTTTTTCTCCTTCAAAACACCGACGATCATCTCTGAAAAACTTTTACGACAAGAAAACTGCATTGAAATTGCCTTTTAAATGTCTTCTGTGAGGAAAAAAAAACATGGCCTGAAGGCTGAATATGAGACTGATTGATGTTTTTTGCAGCTCTGCTGAGATTTCAAGTATTTATCTATAGTTGTATAAGTCAGGGGCGAGTTGAGGAGGGCGTCAATGGAAAGAACATGTGCTTGGCTGCTGGCAGACTCGGAGGATGGGAGGGGGAGCTGTGGTCCAGACATAAGTTCTCGGTCCAGTCGCCCGAACCTGCTGTCAGCCTCGTAAAACACCTCCTCAGCCGCCCAGAGTAACGACGTCGCTGCCAGATATCCACAAAGGGTTTTCTTCAGTGGGCCGCTGCGGTCATGAAGGTAATGAAGTGAACGCTGGTTTCCAGGCTGCTGACTTATGGCCGTCTGCTTTTACTTGGTTTAAAGAAATTACACCAAATCTTAAGTATGATCTCTGGTGTAAAAGGCACAAGGGCCGTTTGTTTTATCATCCAACAACACAAGGTTGCACTAAAAAATCCAAATCTCTACATGTTTATCACAAAAAAAACAGATTTAAAGCTTTCAAGAAGTGAGTTTCACGTGATGTAAGGTTACATATCTCTTCTCTCCAGAACAGAAACAGCAAAAACTCACATCTATATGTAAGAAAAAGTCAGCGATTATGACTTCAACCGATGCAGGTGCACATCACAAACATGCACCTGTACGGCAGCTGTGACATTCACGGATCAAAGTTGATTTCCACGGGCGGCTTCCTCCCGAACAGCTGCTGCTCCGGCATGTTGCTCCGCTCTGCTTTATGCTGTTGGTGCAATTTGTTCGGCGATGAATCAGTGCCTGGTGAACTTCTATGGATCAGTGGTTACATTCTTTATTCTGTTGTGTTTTAGCTCCACACCGTATTGATTCGTGGGTGAGGTGAAGCCGGGGGGAAATCAGGAGCCTTTTATGCTCCCTCATATATCAGCAAGCCGGAGCAATAAGTACCAGAGTAGCATGATGAATTGTGCTCGGTTTGAATCGGACTGTGACACAACATATCGATCGGTCCATGACTGAGCACATTTTGGTGTTTGTGTGTGGCGGGGGGCTGTCGAGGACCTTCAGGGCCGACAGATGTGATTTTGTCTGTATGATCAGCCTTCGTCTTAAACCCTTGGAGACGCATCATGTTGTCACCACTCCTGATAAAAAACGTTGGTGCAATCTGCGTCTGTCCTCATCAACGCTGGTGTCAGCAGACCCCCCCCCGCCCCCCGAGGACACGGCCGACTCACAGGCAGGTGGTGTCTGATAATCACTCTGCGACCGTTTACAGGCCCATAAACGAACGAGTCGGGGCATCTTGATAAAGACGGCAGCTTTCAAGAGCTAAAGTGACTTTCAGGTGTAATTTAAAATCCATATGTTTACATCTGTTAATGTTTAGTAAAGCACACAGGAGCCGGTTGGGCCCATCTTGACAATTTAGCCCAAAATTATTACATAAAAAAAGCAATATAATTCACCTTTTTGTGTTAATTTAGCCACTGAGCATCATTTCAGCTGCCAGGAAAAAAAAAAATATCCAGAAAACGTCGACTGGAAAGAAAAATGTGAGTAAAAGTGATTTTCACACACAGTGTCACAGTTGTCTCACTGCATGACAAAGTAGGTTGGGACCCTGCTTCGCTGTGCTGCCTTCAGGGTATGTGGGAACTGGGGACGTTATGACTCAGCCTGTCCTACATCCTGAATTCATGTGATCGGTGTTGGGACATAAAGGAGACAGTGGTGCATTTTTCATTATGATGTGTGTTTTCAAAGTAAAAGTCATCAGTCAAACTACAAATGTTAACATTCACATTTTTTTCAGTCTGACTTTTTTTTTATTTTCACATCTGTCTCAATTCAAACCCTGAAAATGTCACAAGATGGCCAGAGGTGTGCCAGAGATTCGACACAACACTTCAAACTTCACAATTTCATTTTTCTTTTCCACATTAATCTCCATAATAATCTGTTTTCAAGCTTTCTGAAGCTTTTCCAATCAACCGGCTGTAAACAGAACCAGAGAGAAACGAGGCTGAGAGCGAACAGCAGGACGTTCATGGACGTGTTAAGAGGGCAGCGAGAGGTAAACGAATTAAAGCGGCAAAGATGTTTATTTGAACGCAGGGGCCGTTTGTTAAAAGCAACAAGCATCTGCTCGGTCGCAGCCAAACAGATGCTAGTTGCCGTGCACACATGCCGGAAACACGGAGCTGCATTCAGAGCACCGACACACGTTTGTAAGTTTCATTTTTCTATCAAACTGGAAGTGTTTTATGCAAATTCAATAGCCTTTGAGCTCTTCTCTGATCAGAGCTTCTTTCCGTCAAGACCTTAAAAATACTCACAAGGCTGATTTATTGAATACCAACCAGGCAGCATTGAAACAGAAATATGCTTAAAATTGATTTTTTGAACGGAACAATTGCATTTCCCAGAGATTGTTTAAGTCCTAAACTTGCCTCTGCTGCTCGCCATAAATCTTGGATGGCTAGTTTTGCAGAGCGAGGTCATGCATATTTCATACAGGCCTCTTATGAACTGGCGAGCAGCCGATGCGGGTCCCCTCCACCAGCACCTGATCAATAAATCAGCAGGTGTGCTGTGACTGTTGGACGTACGTCTCAAATTCTTCTTGACAGCATGGACTGCTGGCTCTCTCACACACACACACACACACTTACAACAGAGTGCATCTCTATCACACACATGCACTCGCTTAAGCCACTGTGTAAAAAAAGTTAGCTGGAGAACTTTCGCTCACCTCCTTCAAACTCTGTCTGACAGTTCCCGGAGTTTTCCTTCAAGCTCTCCTCCTCGTTGATGATGATGTTCTCAATGTCCTTCATGGTCAGGTGGTCGCGGAAGGCGTAAAACAGGATGTGTTTCAGCTCCTCCAGGGTGATCCTCTGCATGTCGAACTGCAGGAGGAGAGAGATGAGGAGGACGGTTTTTAAAAGCCGGAGACCATTATGCTCTCACATAAATAAACTTTTCTGCAGTCATGTGACACAAAACTACTGATAACTCTTTAAAAACACAAATAAAAACTTCATCACACTGTCAACAAATCCTGTGCAGCAATAATATCTGAGATTTTGCAGCATTTAACTTACATCATAATCATAATTTGCAATGTAAAAACTGAAAAATATCAAAAGCATAAATGATTTTCTTGTAGATTTTTTTTACCATCACAGTAACTTTTACAAACATCAGCTTCATGCATTAACTTCAACATGAGGGTCAGTCAGGCTGTAAATAAACTGGTTGAGTTATAACCGGAAAGTGATTGATTTATTGATCATTTTGAACATTTGCACAATTCAGTCCAAAACAAGTCAGACACACACACACACACTCAGCTTTAAAATGAGGGTTTAAAGTTCCTGCTGAGTGCAAAGACCAACTTTACAGTTTTTATTTCAGAAGTTCAGGGAAGCTTAAAGTTTGATTGATGAAGACCTTTCTGGCCGCCGGATCTCACCCACGGCTCGAAAACACCGTTTCACATAAAGCTCGAGAGCAAAAGTGATTGAATCTTTTCTGTATTAAGCTGCTTAAAAGCAGCAATTCAACTGAACCAAACAGAAAATAAGCGAATGTGACTTTTGAAGAATTAAATATCATCACGAGTCCAGACGCTTGTGGATTGAATCTCTCAGTGTTTGAATCAAAATACCCTCTAACACTTCTTGACTTAATGAAGAGCTCATTTTCTCAAACTATTGACGAAACGCTCCTCGCTTTGCACACGATGACTCACTGATTATTTGCCTTCTGTGATGTTTTTATGGTGAAACAACAGAATCAGCAAAAGACATTTTCCTTCCTTTAATCTAAACAGAAACCTCTGACAGTTTCAGTGTGTGTGTGGAAAATATGAAACATGATGTCGTTATCAGAACTGATGACATCACGGCAGGTCTCTGACTCCTGATTGGCCCGACAGGCTTTGCAGAAACATGAACAGATAATCAGGGAAGTTTCCACTGATCCCTGAACTATCCATACAAAGCGGCCTTGAACTCACCAGGCGGCTGGATCTTTTCTCTGCCGCGCTCTCACACAATCTTAACTACATGTTCCAGTCCTTGCCCCCCCACCCCTAGTGCATGCTGGGATAGACTCTACTCTGAGCGACCCTGAGCAGAATAAGCTGCACAGAGGATGGATGGATAAACACAGTAATAGCTGCGTCTGACGGGTGGAGCCTATAAAACCGTGCCAGGTGGAAGAGCAAGCTGGGTTAGGAACTTTCAGCAGACGGGTGGACGGCAGATCAGTGGTTATAAATAGTAAAAATAATTATACGCAGTGTGTTTTCTAATTTGGGCTTTAATCAGGCTCACACTGTGAACCAAGAACAGCTCTTATGTTTACCACTTCCTTACGGCTTCACTAAGGGGTTTATGAGGAGTTCTGCAAACAAAATGACTATAAATGCAAACAAACTTGGGTGAAAATGTTACAGATGTGCTTCATAAAGGTACAGCAGTCAAGTATAAAGTCTTATAAAAGACATCAGATGATAAAAATAGGAAGATGCCTCTTTGAGAAGCTTCACAAACAACTGAGGACTTGCAAAATGTAGAAATACAGCTCTGACTGTAAAAATCTCAAATTTCCATCCATCTAATGGCCTCATACCAACTCGAAGGTCAGTCTGGGACATTTTCTCATAGAAAAACAATCCTGTTACAAATAAAGTGGAAGTTTTTCCTTGTTTTTTCAAGCCTGGACTGAAATTGTGTTCGGTGGATCTAATCTGTGAGATCAAATCAAATCTTTCAATGCTGCTTTTAAAGAAAGTGAAGAAAAATGACGGAACAAAATCAATGATCTTGGAAAGGACAAACTTGCAGCGCTCGGGTGGATCTGAAAGTGGAAAGGGACTCATTTTATAGTTCTTAAGAGTTTTACCTTTAAAATCCATTTCTACCAGGGCGTAAAAGCAGAGAGACGTCTGCTCGGTTACGATAAAGTGAGTCTACTTAGACTGAAAATTGATTCGAGAGACAAGTCGGCGATTATATTGATGGAAGCACAGCCTTGATATTTTTTTTTTCATGTCTGCAAAGACGGGTTAAAAAAAGAGATGAAAAACTCTTGAACAGTATCAGTTCCTCACTGCAAAACACTTTTTTCAACATATTTAGATTTGCTTGATTTGCGAATCAAGAATAAATACCAGAGTGTATTGGGATGAATGATGCACATCTGCGGAAGGACGGACGACGTTCACCGGACTTCCTGTCGAGCCCACCGAGCAGATAATTACATAAATCACTGCATAAATCACACTTGGACATGAAGCACCATCAGTACCATTAGTTACCTCTCATCCACACACACCAATCACACTTCAAAAGCTAAATCAGCTTCCATAAAAATTCATTATCAAAGCTAATTAAAAGTTGGGGGTCACAGTTCCTGTTTTGTTTGCTGAGTCATTAATCAACAGAGTAAGTAAATGCAAATGTTGGCGAGCCAAAAAAAAGTGTAATAAAAAGGTTCATAATAATGGAGTCATACATCACATATGCTTTGGTGAAAATGTTGATTAAAAACAGAAGGAGGGGATTTGTTTTACATGTTGGCCGGATGAAAAGTGCCACTGTAGAGAAAACATTCAAACATTTTATGAATCATGACTCATTTCTCAAATAAAAAGACTTAAGTTTTACTGATAGTTTATTTTGGGAGCAGGTCTTCTAGAAACTAACGTGGTTTATAGACGTGGCTGACTCATGACTGACATTCAGGTCCTGAGGACGGTGACTCTGACTCATTAGGACCCATTCAGGCCAAATCAGGGATTTCAACGAAAAAAACGCATTTTCTCCCGTTCATTTTACTACGGAGAGTGTGATTGGGCTGCAGCAATGCGGACTGCAGGGGGTTCTGGGAAAAAAAAGAAAAAACAGAGTGACCCTGCAGAAGAAAGTTAGAGTTGAGGCAACTTCTGGAGAAACTCATGTCACGCTGCGGTGGCCAATCAGACTGAGCAGAGACGAACAGCCCGTCTGCGAACTTACAGAGGCTTTTATTTGCATTTTCAAACAGGTCGACACTCTCACACCGTCGCACAAACCTGTGGAGACCGACGTGACTTTCACCTGTTGCAAACGGGGTTTCAGAAAAACCAGGATGGAGATAAAGAAGACTGAGAAAACTGATGTTCTGATGCTTATGAGCTGCAGTTTATTTAGGCAGCGATCATCATTTTGTCCTCAGCTTTCAATACTAACAACCACAAAACACCAAAACTCTCAATCAGCCATCATGTGAAACAGTTCAAAACTGATGTTTTTCGACGTTTCACAGGCAGCAGGGCTCTTTATTCCTCCTCTCATCTATCAGAGAAAAGACATAAAACGCTTCCCCGTCCCGAACAGACAGATCCTCCTGGAGCTTTCCTGCAGCATCTGCCACTTCCAGCCAACTCCGGTGTCACTTCTCCCCGACAGGAACGGCTCCGCAGCCTAATTGTGTTTACTTGACCTTCACGCAACCTTGCTGCTCCTAACGACACCATGGCTGGCGGGCATCGAGAGACTTCATTTGCCAGGGAACAGAGACGAGCCGGAGGATAGATTCATTCACGGAGCACTCGGGTGGCAGATAAGAAAAAGCCATTTTATTTTCTCTCTCTCTCCACACATCCAGCGACTTGCTCAAACTACATTCACATTCAAGCGTGGAGTGACCTTTATCGCAGAATATGGTGAAAGAAAGACGGGGCAGAGAAGAATGACGCCTGTGGACCTGAAGTGACTTCCACAAAAAAAAAGAATAATAAAAAACGATCTACAGTGGGACACCCGGCGTTATGTGACCTACAGTTTTATATAGAAAAGCTTCAGCGGTCGTCTTTGCCACACGGCCTTCACAGGAAGTTCAGTCTGAAGTGTAATCCCATTCCTCAGAAACAGAGGCTCCATTAGAGCAATGGAGACTCTGGCAATGTTGGAAATGTCACACACTGTTACGACCTGCTGTGGTTAAAGCTCATAAGGAGCCTTTTAGTGAAATGACGCAGAATTACAAGGCGGAGTGATGATGGAAATCTGCATGAGCACTAAATTCTCCACTCTGAGCTGAATTACTAAGAATAAATGTGTTAATCAACTATCTGTATTTCATAATCAAGGTTATTTCCATGAGAAAAAAATGACATTTCTACTATCCTAAAAACATATTATTAACTAAAGCAATCTCATCTCATATGCATTAAATAAAAATCAATAAAATTTTAATCCCATTAGGCATAATCAGGCTCGATCTGCAGAGACGCATCCAGGATGAATTTCTCACTCCGGCAGTAAAAACTGTCCTTGGATTTAACCATGAACCTTTGCAATGTCGCTGCAAGTCTGTTCTTCACACTGCAATGTTGATTTGGGGTTAAAGATGAGCATCATCCTCTGCACACACACACACATATGAGGCATGTTGAGCTGCTCTCACACACACACACAGAGACACACACACAGGCGGTGAGAAGATGCCAAGAGCCAGCATCCATCCATCTGCTGAGTTCAGCCCTTTGCAGAGCAGCCAAATTATACAGCTAAAGATAATGCTCTGCACACACTGTACAATCCAATTACATGCACTTGCTAATCTAAATTTTAATGCAATGAGCTGGCGAGTATTTTGTTTTTTTTTTTCTTTTTTAAATGGCAGATATATTAATGCAGCTGAAACACGCTGCAGCCGGGGACACGCATGTCCTCCCGATGCAGCGGATTTGAATGCAGAACAATGTCCTGCAGCCGCGGACAAGCAGCTGAGATTTTTATGACCTCTGATCGTTTCATTAAGCACTTAATACTGTCTTTGTTAAATACGCCGTCTCTTTAAATCTGCCAATTCTTTCTTTGTTCATGTCTTATGTATATTTAGGAAAGTGTGAAGTCGTGTTTGTTCAGGACGTTACTCCACTTTCTAACACTTCAGTTTTTATTTTTTAAATTTTTTTGTGTGAGAAATCCTGACAGTAACACAAACTTATAAAATGATCTGTTTAATATGATGCCATGTTTTTGAATTTAAAGAGAAATGCAGCTCTGACATAGAGGACAGGAAAGGAGCAGAGCCACATGTGTGAAACATCTGTAATTATGCACAACTAAAGAGCTGAATGAAGGCTCTGTACTTATACCAAATGTTTTTATTCTTACATAAAAGTCCACCACATTATGGATTTGATAATAAAAAACACACATCTGCGCTGAACAGATTAGTAATAACAAAGAAAGCTCGTCCTCTAAAAAGAAAAATAAAGTCTGTGACCCATTTTGGGTCTTAAATGTAAGTTTGGGAAAAACTGCTGCATTTGTACGAACACTTATTTCTTTAGTATTGCACCACTTTGACAGATCATGAAAAAACTGTGTGGTAAAAAAAACATAAAAGAAAAAAAAACTTTATCAGTCCAGGTTGATTTGTCATCCAGGAGGCGACATTTCTTTTCCCTCCGAGCAAAACTGAAGCTTCTTACACTTCAGGAAGTTGCACCTGTCAGATTAACAGTTTCGACATTTCCTCCTGATTTTTTTTTTTTTTTTGCAGACTTTGCTTGCATCACCATCCAGTTACTAGCGAGGAGAAAAACGGTTTAATCTAGCGGATTGAAGATTGAATATCTGTGCAGAATTCAAATGACCGTGACAGTGAAAGTTACCAGGCTGAAGTTTGACGAGCACTGAAGTCTGAAAGAATCGACTCGTCTTCACTCGTTTCCGTCTAACAATCTCTCTCATGCAAACCTTCCCACCGCTTGAGGCTGGTGATATTTATTGCCGACACATTTATTATTTACAAAGCAGTTTGTACACACTCGTGCATTATTCACGACGCAGTATCTGAATCTGCTGCGGAGTTTTCCCACGATGACGCTTCTCAGTCTCAACAATGCTCATGTTCTCCGACTCTTTTCGCTTAGTCTACAGTTCTTACATGTAGAGCTTCGTTCATTATAATGACTTGTTTTGGCTTTTGTCTACTTTTTCACAAACACACTCACCTGTCCGACACGTTAATCTGCATCATTGCCTCCAGATTTCAGCACATTTTCTGTTCTTTTACATTATTTTACAACAAATGCATTAACCTGAAGGTGTATCCAACCTGGAAATGAACCCAGTATTAATGGAAACATGTTAAAAAAGGTGTAGCTACAGACATAAAGAGCGTGACTGCATATGGGATGGTGTTGCTGTATTTCTACATGCGTTTTATGGGACAATAAGGTCAGACTCAGCTTTAATGTTCATCATGTCCTTCGTCTTATTGAGCTTAATGCTTCGGTTCAACATGCAAACATTCGTTTTAATGTTTAGATGAAAGCTCAGCATCTTTATCGATCTCTGCCTGTATACACCACCACCTCCTCCACCCCCCACAGGCCTCCAGCCTTCAGGAGAAATTTATGTCTCCATTACCACAGCAAGACCCAGACGCCAAAGGGCAGAAAATTAATTGAGAAAAAAAAAAAAAGGAAACATAACATGCACCATGAGAGCCACAAAAGGCACAAAAATGAATTGGTGTCCACGTCTCGAAGCAGTCAGCAGCCTGTTGGAAGTGACAGAAACATTGGCCACGCGGGGCATTATACAAAATGGACTTGTAATTCAATTTTTATGGACAAAAGCTCCATACATTCAAGCCCCGAGGAAAAATAACAAGACATCTGTTGAAGTCTTTAACTTCTCCGCTCCACTGAACACTTTAATGTTTATGCACTGTGATGAACAAACGGTGGACAAAAAACGCTTCATCATGCGGTCGCAGTTAACTTCAGTGTGTTTCTGTGGCTTCTTCACACACAAACAGACAAAAGAGAAGAAAAAACTGTGATAAGAGGCTCAGATAAACGCTCACATCAGGCGTTTAACAGTCTGAATCCTTCAGGGAAATCTGTCTGAATCCGAGTACAGAAGGTAACACACTCCTCTGAACACGTTCACTCACTTAACGTTCGCTTTTCATTTGCTGCGAGCGCAGTGACATAATGGCAAATCAAAACAACAGCAGACTTCAGACGGTTCAGACTCGGAGGAAACCTGAGGAACGTTAAAGACTGAGGAGGAACCGCCCGAAACCACCCAGCGACCTATCAATAGCCAATTACTGCTGATATGATTAATCAAGGAGAAATTACTCCCATTTAGCTCTGCAGAGGAGCAGGTCAGAGGAGCTGCCTGAGGGTCACAGCTCTCATTAGTGGGATTCAGCAGATCTATACGGCCTTCAAGTATAATTCATTGCCTTAACTGAGGAAAAAACGAGGAGCAGAAGAGACAGAAGGGAAATAGTGAGAAAAGGAACGAGTTAAAAGATTGATGGAAACACAATGGGCTCAAGAGGTGGAGCGCAAAAGTGGGAGACCGAATTAATTCTGAGCACAATTTTTACTTCAGGGTTTAACATTTCGATCGCAGCTCAATCAAAACCTGAAAAATATTCAGCACAGGGTTTAATTAGGCCCAAAAGGTCCCAGCAGCTTTTGTCACCAGGACCCATTTTCAAGCCTGGGACTGATTATGTGAAACATTTCTCACCTTTAAAATGGTTGAAACTTTTGTGTTTTTTAATTTGAACAGAAACTAATCAGAGACGAAATCCAACCCAGGAGCATCAGATCCAGCTGGCTCACACAGCTTTAAACACCAGGCTGCAACAAAAAAGCTTATTCACCTTCATTAAATTCTGCTCTTCAGCTCTTAAAGACAAAACACTGGAGGGGTGAGATGTTCAGAGAAGACATTTGACTGTCTTTCCTGCTATTTTTAATTTTTTTTTAAGAAAAAAGCCTCAAAAACAGCATCCAGGATGAGATATTATGGACCCACCTGTTCCTCTCATAACTGAAACTGATATTATTTTATAGAAATGTCCCATTGTGTGATCTGTTTCAGTGCCTTGAGGACCACATCACCGAGGAACCGAAGCCTGCACTTAAAAGCCAGAAGGAAAATGTAAACTTGTGCAGTTTTTTAAGTTCAGGTTATAAAAAGTAAAAGAAAAAAGTGAATTCCTCTCGTCTCAGGAAACTCTAACAAACTAAAGCGTTAAATGATGAATGATGAGCTAAAGGCCTTAATCTTTTGAAGCCATTCATCCATATGCACCTTTCATCCTCGCTGTCTGCAACCTGATGAGACTTTGAAGTCCAGCTTAGAGAATAAAGGTTAAACCATCACGCTGAACCGAGCCTCGAAACGATGAACAGTGAGAAACAGGCCTGTCTTTCTAAATGCGTTTAGCTGACAAATGATTATCTCCATTCATCCAAACCAAATTTTACATTGTGATTACTTAGTGGATGAAAAAGAAGACGCTGCTGTCTAGGAAAGAGGCATTTATGTTGATTGGCAGATGCATCATTTAAATTCTGGGCACTCAAGAGCACAAATGATCCTCCAGAGTGTGTATGTGTGTGTGTTTGTGCGTGTGTGTGCAAGAATGTGTGTTTTAAGTAAAAAAAAACAATGCAGAAAATGCAGTAATGTGTTGCTGCTGACACTTTTCACTGCTGCACTCTGCATGAAAAAGAGCTTTAATGAAGTGAATCACAGGCGGCCGAGCTGACTCACATGTAATTAAAGCTACATGGGAGATGAGGAGGAGGGTTCACGACGAAAAAAAGCCACACATCGTCCGTGAGAAAAGGCTCTACGGAGACGTTCAGGCGATGCAGACGGAGGACAAAAGAGAGACACAAACTCAGATGTGCTTTCACTCCTCAGGAAGCCTCAGTTGTTTGCTGATGCTGCTGCAGCTTCTCCACTTCAAACAGCACGACGAGAGCTATCAGCCCGACTCACCACAGACCGACTGCATTTAGGATAAAAGCTCAAGTGGTTGAGG
>JAPZDV010000024.1:23598904-23628604 GCA_029814665.1 Acanthurus lineatus | reverse complement strand
AAACAGCACGACGAGAGCTATCAGCCCGACTCACCACAGACCGACTGCATTTAGGATAAAAGCTCAAGTGGTTGAGGTTTTAATCTGTTTAAGCTTCTTACTGTGCAGTGTATATGTTCTGCTTTGTTTGTGGATGTTTATTCACAAATGTAAAGTTCTTCCTGCGTCTGAAATTTAAGTTTTTCCTGCAGAAACCTGTTGACTTCCTGTTGTTTCCACTCAACATCAACATGAGCTCCAGAGTCCTGGAAGGAGAATCAGTGTGTCCAGATCTAAATGAATACATCAGTGTACTATATGAACACAGAGTAGTTTCTCACCTTGACCGACTGTTTTTGGTAGCTGCAGGTCTGTGGGATGTTTACAAGCATTAGTATGTTGAAGATAGAAAACAGTGGTGAGTTTTTACAACTATAATGAAAGTTCTGTTCAGTTTTTATGTTATTTTATTTTGAAAAATCAGCATTGCACTGAAATAAAGAGAATAAACAATCCATTTTTAAACAATCTGTACAAAATGTCATGATATAAACACATTAACTTTAAACTTTTAACCTTTTTATGTAAATTAAAAATGTACAACTGTTATTTATCAAGATAATTTGAAGGAAAGTAACAAAAACACATTTTTACTGAGCAAAGATCCCAAACTTAATCCTTGTTGTTTCTGGTATCTGAGTTCCTTAAGTCCTGACCAAACCAACACAAGTTTCTATAAAACTGTGTGTATGACAAAGCTTTCAGGAAGTGTGTGTGTGAGTTGGTGTGGTGAAAGTCGTCAATTTTTAGTACAATCTACCTTAATACTATAAGCTCTGTTTAATTTTAAAGGTTAAACAGTTAAAGCATAAAAACTGACTCTACACCTAAAATAAATACATAAATAAGGATTTGAATAAAATCTAAAGACTCTCAGAGCCCTAAGTTTTAGTTTTCCAACTCAAACTAAATAAAAAGTGACAAAGACATAAAAAACACCTGTATATACAGCTCTGGTCTAGACGACAGTCTGCACTGTGACACTCATCTGGAGGTCGTCATGAAAACTCTGTTGGGTCTCAGGGTGACAGTGAAGACCTCAGAGGATCAGATTTGTGTTTGGTTTTCTTTTGGGGGGTAAAATAGCTCTGTAACAGTTACATGATTAAGTCTAATGGAGTCATTTTCTCTGTATAATCCTGCATAATTCACCTCCCAACCTCAGCGCAGGAATCTGAGAGCGCGAGCGTCAGAGGGACGACGCTCAGAGCAGATCTGACTGTTTGAAGCGGGTTGATTATGCACATGAAGGGGAAGGGAGGACTAATCCATGTGTGTGTGTGTGTGTGTGTGAGAGAGAGAGAGAGAGTGTGTGTGGGTGTTGATTAACTGTCTGTAACGTCACGTCTCTGTGCCACCTTCATTGCTATTCAAGGCCATGCCTGGCACAGGGAATATGATTTTTCTCCCTTCTCTGCCTTCCAAGCAGGCGCATTAAAGCTCTTAAAGTCTGTTTACATCCTGCACGGCGGCTCAGCGTCCATCAGACTCCCACACCAGTGTGACCAATGTGGGAAAAAAAGAGAGAAATTAGCTGTGGACATTTAAAAGAAAGAATTATTGGGCATTAAACAGGCATATCCATACTCTGACTGCAGGGAGAAATGGATAATATGAAGCTGCATAATAAAATACACCAATTAAAACTACATTAAAATTAACTTATAATAACAAAATAATAGATAAACAGCAGTTTAGACATAAAAGTTACAAATCAAAGTTTTTAAAGTCTAATAACTTGAGTGTTTATGATGTTACTTTGAGAGCAACATCAGCTTCATCTTCTTCTCCTCTTTATAATAAAATAAAATCTTTATTAATTACATATTTTTACTGTTTTTATGAAGAGAATTCAGTAAATAAAACCAGCAGGAGAATGAAAAAATAATTTAATTTTTTCCTTTTTCTTGTATAAATGAAATTCAGAAGTAAGTTTAATGCAGTTTAATGCAGTGAGAGTGAGGACAGCACTGGCCTGTGGCTGCTTATAGTTGAGTTCTGCAAATCATATTTTTATTATATGCTTGAATTCATGTTTTAATAATTTGTCACATTACAATATTAACAATATCATAAAAACCATCACTTCTCCAGCATGTCAGGGTGAACTCAGTGTGGTATAAGAGTCTGACCTGCCTTTATAAACGACTTCTCATTGTTTGGACATTACTATTGTTTCAGACATGAGGATGTTAAATGACACACACTCGATCTGTTTGCCCTACAGACAGCCAGAGCACAAAAACAATACAGACCACATGATGTACTCTCTTTTTCCACAGAGTGCATGCAGCTAACTCTGGAGGGGCCAAAATAAATATTAACCTACTCTCAAATCTATCATATAGGTGGAAAAGTCATTATAAATCTCAAATTGTGTCCTGGCATGAAGGACAGAACAAAAGAAAGATTAATGGGTCTGATTTAGGATGAAAGTTTGCATTTATAAAGGCTGAAGACGGCAGAAACGTCTTATTCAAACAGCCACGTGTCTTAATGTCGGGAGCTGGGAACAAAAGACCTTAAATCTAAAAAAAAGGTCCTTTCACACTGCAGGTGCCTCCATAGATTTACTTTACATGAATATAAATAACTCTTCATTCACATGAGTCTTTAACTGATGCTGCTGGATTGCTAAAAGCTGCTGGAACAGACAGTTTGTTCAGCTCATCAGATTCACAGAGTCACTCGCTGAATAAATGAAAAGCACAAAAAACCTGCAGCGTTGCAAGATTAAAGACGAGTTTTAAGTTCTGCTAAACTTAAAACTGGTTGAAAAACGGCCTCTGACCGAGCAGCAACCTCTGAGGCTGAGAAATGAAGCCAACATGGGACCAAAAAACTGCAGTTCCTCAAATGGCCACTTGAGGCTTGCTCCATAAGTGAGTCTTATGTCAAGATGTCAAATTTTCTGGTTTCACAGAAGAAGTAGGCATGTTTACTGAAAGATACATGGACAGTTTTTAGTTTTTAGAGTTAATTTTGTTCAAAAAGTATTTTGGAGATATTTATTTTTTAGAAATAACTCATTTAAACCACATGAAGGCTTGACGTTATATGTAAACAAGGGCATAGCTGTTTTGACTCACAGGGATATCCTCCAGAAACTACACCTTCTTGTCTGAAAAACTTCAGTTCCAAATAACCGACATATGACATTTTAGTGGCTCTTTCATTTTCTTTCATTTCATCATCTTTCATTTTACTTTATTTTACTTAACAGGCTTTTGACTCTCTTTTTCCTTAACTGTGCAAACGTCAGTGGTCTGTAGAAAAGGTCTTGTGGTTATTCGATGACTTTTGAGCCTTAAGAGATTGAAAAAAATGTCTCAACTCATGAAGGATCCGTCACCGTTCATCTAACTTGCATTAAAAATCATCAAAATCAGATGTAAAGGGTTTCACCTCACAGCGCCGAAATGTAAATGGAACTTAACATCTTAATCTACCAGAGTCACATCACTTATTTTCGCCTGAAACTGAGTCGCTGTGAGGAGAATGAATATCTGCTCATTAGGCTTCTTCATGCAGCTCTGCGCTCTTCTTCCTCCTGACATCTGCTCTCTGAAACACACTCCGCCTCAGAGAAACCAGCTCCGAACTCTCTGCACAACTTTTCCTCATTAGATTGAAAAGAAAAAAGAAACTTCTTTATCGAGGAAGATTCACTGACATTTTTTTCATTAGGAAATACCTTAATTATACTTGTTTAATACAGTCTAAAGTTTGAACACATCCTGGTTTAAAAACTGTCAAGCTGGATTTGAATATTTTTAACATTTAATACAACATAATTATTCCAGAAATTAGGCTGCTGTGATTTTTTTTTAATCATTGGTCTGCTGTTAATGAACAACGGAGCAAACACACACATTAAAAACTGAAATTGGCCGCCTCATGATTGATGTTAATCAGAAAATAATACGACTATGAGCCTGATTATGTTCAGCAAGGCACAAAGCAGATCTGCCTCATAACATTTTCATTTTAATCTTCTGTGATAAATGAAAAATAACTTAACATTCAGGGATCCGACTTGTCGTCTTATTCTAATAGTTACAGCAGTAATGTAATCAGATGGCATGTTAGTGCTCCTTTTGATATGTCGGTGTGTTAAAATATCACACTGCATGTTCACCTGAGCTTATTTATTCTGTAGATATTTTCCTCTTCAAACTGCTGAGAAACAGCAAAACAAACCACATGAGTACAACACAGTAATCAGAATAATGACTAACCTGTGCGGGTAATAAGCTTTATGTTTTGTACCGAAAGCAAAGAAAAAAACACTGATTGATCCACCAGAAAGTCTGACGTTAATAATCCAAGTTTGTTGCTGCATGAGGAAATTCATTTTCCATAAATATTCCTCCTGAGGGCCATAATAACCAATCTTATTCAAAGTGGGCGTTCAGTAAGAAAGCGCACAGAATGATTACAGAGCAGCAGCTCAAAAATAATCTGACTCCTGCTGTTCTGTCAAAAAGGTACGCAGCCTCAAACCACATCAGTCTTTTCTGTCAGGTTTACCTGCAGGAAACGCGATCAGAGGGCAAATAAAACAATGCACACCTTAGTCTTTGCTTGGATTGTTTTGGAAACATAAGAGAATATAAAAAAATGAAAAGTGTGTCAGTTTACAAATCAAAGACAGAATTAAAAGATATTTGAAACAGTTGCATGAACACTTCTGTGTAAAAACTGTGGAGCTTGAAGCTAAATTAGCTACTTTAGCTTAACACAACCAAATCTCTGACCAAACTCATGTGGGTCAAGCTGCATTGTGGGTAATATTGGCATCCAGTTTTGACAAATAAAGAAAGCTAAGTGTAGGAAAAGATGGTCTCTCTGGTACTGCAGCATCAACAGTCTGACAATGTCAAAGTCTAATTATGAACTTTGTTAAATCATGTCTGGAGGCAGATTCATCAGTAAATCCAATGAGATGTCCACTTTTACAAAGCAATGATAATAATTTAAAGGAAAACTCTCAGCATGTTTCAGTAAAAAAGCTCACTGCTATGAGAAACGTCTGCCAGTTTTCATCCTGTTAGTGTCGTCCATCCTCTGGCTGCCAGAAACATGGATTTAAAAGATGATTTTAATGCATTTATGGCCCTTTATGTGAACATTAGTTTGTAAAAACATGAAAAAAACAACATAAATAAAGATGAGGTTTGAAAAAATCATCATCACTTAAGAAAAATGACTATTTCTGTTTTTAAAGCCGAATTCTTTCTGCACTTATCATGTTTTTTGTCTTTTTATGAGGAAGATTATAAACAGCCCAGGATTTTAAAAGGAGGGAGCACTTAAGCAAAAACACAAAAAACAGACAAAAAACACTTTGCGTGTTGCGAAGATTGTGTTTGAGTCCCTGTGGATGAAAATTCCTGACATGTCGTCCTGTTATGTAAGTTCATTTTTTGGAGCTTTTGAAAAACATTACACTTCACTTCTGCATCTGCTTTGAAAAGAAAAAAAAACTGTGCAGACTGAATCACTGAATGCACTCAAATATTTAATTACCATAATAAGCAGAGTACAGTCCTCGAGGTGATGACAAGCGGTTTTACCCTCCTCCGGTGAGTGCTTCATGGTCCTCATGAGGAGACATAAAGCTATAATCCAAGCCTTCAAACCACCGATCAATAATAAACAAGGCACTGCTGAGACACTGAGTCACAAGATACTGCACCTCTGCAACCAACAGAGAAACAAAGGTCTCCACCACACAAAGCACATTTCAAAGCCCACTTTTTAAATCACTGGACTGCAAACCAGACCTGCAGAGTATCTGCATTTACCTGCATGAACACTGAAGAATGAGCCTACATGTGTTCGAGTTATTATTCTTTAAACTGCTGAGAAGAACTGAACAGGTTGAGGTAGCGTTCACTTTAAGATCCCCTCCATTTAAAATGTGTTTTGTTTGTATTTAAACCCCCTAAAATGACAGTTTCACTATACTAACTTGTATCTGTGCAAAGTTTTGTCCCTAAAAAGGTGTTTTTTCATCGATGTACTGACCAAGAAATGTTGGTGCACCGAAAACCAGAAAAACCAGAAACCTTCAGAGGAAACTCATCAGTAAACTGCAGTTTTGCCAACTTTCTCATGAGATTTAGCAACTCTTCAGAGCCTCTTAATGACTTTATTTCTGAAAAACAACATGGTGGTGACTATTTTAGACCATCAGGGAAAGAGAGATGTATATTTAATTAGATTAAATTGTAATTCATTATAAGTTAGCAGTTCCAGTCAAATATTACATGTAACCCTGGTATAATTATTAGTAAATTCATGTAGTTTTTACATTGCAGTTTCACTATGACACTAAAAATCCTGCAATTTCCTAAAAAATGGTTCCTCATTACTTCATGACTATAGATATAATATAATATTTCAGCGCAAGAAAAGAGTAACTAATGATTAAGTAATGAGTAATAAATAAGTCATGACTAGTTTTTGCTGCTGGATCAGAGTTAATGAGAAATGAATCATGCAGAAAATAACTTTACTCAATAGTTTAATTTAATACTCAGTTCTCTGTTAACTCATTGTCTTATAGTGGCTACCTATCAATGATAAAGTAATAATTTTATTATCCCGGCTTCATTCCTCGCAACTGTTTTTGTAACTATCTGCATTTTTGTGTAAATTATTATTAAGTATAAACGAACTTCAGGATGATAAAACGAAAGCCTGTGTGGCTTTTAAAAAGATCAGGAAGCTTCATCTTTTCTGAGTTCATTAATAGAGAAAAATCTATCCGGTGCAGAGCAGGACGGTGCATCGATCGAGCATCCCGTATTGATTGTGAAACAAGGTTCCAGACAACCTGCCCACAATATTCTTTTGTTTTGGACAAAATCCATCTAATATAAATGATGTCCAACAGAGGAAACGATGATATAATGATGACGTATTTGAGTTACTGAAGAAGAGAAAGAATAGCAGGTCTGGATGTTTTAAAAATGTCTCCAGAACAACAACATGAGCTTCTCTGAGTGAAATTATGCGATGAATCTCAAGCAGACAGAGGCGACACACACTGAGTTCGACAAGTTATGACTTATGACTTTTTTTTTTTAAGTTATGAATGATGACAGCACTTATACACTTTGCTCTGCATTTCTTCTGCTTTTCTGCAGAGCTGCTGTGGACCTGGCTGTACTCAGACACGGCCTCTCGATGGTGAGTCACAACCCTGCTCAGGGATTAATTAGTTCAAAGTAAGGGGTATCGACCTTTAATTAAGAGAACAGGGGAGCCTTGATCTTCTATAATGCATAATCCACACACACCTTCAATATCTGTCACACAGGAATTAAGTCCTCACATGTGACATGTGAGAAACCCAAAATTTTGTCAACTGAAAGAAAACATCATCGTAAAAACTGGAGAGGCTTTAAACAAAATCATAGAAATTACCGAAAGGGTCATTGAAAATTAATTATAACTTCAAAATAGATGTAATATTATAGAGACGATATAACCAATATTACATGAAGCAGCCTGTGAAAGTGTCCTCTTTAAATTCATCCAGCGGATCGTTGACAGAACAGAGGAAAATAAAATGTTTGCAGTTGTTCAATTACAAGCTCATAATCATCCTGACGGGATAATTAGATACATTAACAAACTGTTCAAGAGCAGATACGAGTGAGTAGGAAGGTGAGTGTGTGAGAGCAAATGAGTCATTATCCCATCACTCCAGCTGGTGAGGATATGACACTTCGCCTGACATTAGTGGAATGAGAAAATCTCTCAGCAGACAGGAACTGATTTGCCATTGCAGTCCAAGAAGAGCGAACAAGGACTTCATGTATGGATCACATGAGCTAAATGTGTAATATGTAACATTTTCACTTTAAAATGTCCAGAAACCAAATAATCTTTGGAAAATGTTTCGTTGAGTTGAGGACTAAAACCATCCTGAATGTTTCCAGCGATAATCAGAGAAATCTGGTTCTTTTCATTTTGTCTTTGGTCACTAATTTCAAGGATTATGTGAATAAAAATTTAATATATTGTCCCCTCTGTTTTGTTTAAGTCGGTCGTAGAGATTTGCGTCTACACAGGTGGCTATTTGACGATGATATAAACAAATCCCATGATCCAGCTCTGCTCAGCAACGTCATCAAGCTACATCTTTACCTTTCATTGCCTTTATAGAGAGACCCCTAGTGGCAGAAGTTAAGCAATGTGCGTTTAACTGGGGCCTGTTTGTTCTACATTCCTGTTCTGCTCTGATGGAGACAAACTCTGACAACCTCGGCCGTGGAAAATAAATACTTAATCGAAAAATCCTACAAAATGCCAGATGGAGGAAAATGTAATCTGTGAAACTGTCAAACGCTTTGATGACTGTGGATTTTAATCAGGGTTACGTGAAATCTCCCCGGCTTAATCCTTTCAGTGTCATGATTCATGTTTTATGGAAAAGTTTTGGTATTCAGACGGACTCAGATGGCTTATCAGTCATAAAGCCACACAGGTTTATGGAGGCAGAATGATTAGGATGTTTGTTAAAACAAGTTACTCATTACTCAAACGAACAAAATCCTTCTCAAACATCATTTATGACCTGTCTTTATCTGCAGACAACCTGCCCTCTGCCTACAGTTTCTTATTGTGCCGCATTCAGGAGCTTTCTGGGTGTCAACAGCATGCAGGATGTGAAGGTGGGACTCGCCAGCGCCAGATAAGAAGCTGCATTCAAGAGGAGCGTTGAGTCGAGGAAAAGGTGCCAACTTTGAATGCTGTTTACAAACCGCAGCTGACAAACTCGGCTCATTCTGCATAAACAGCTTCAAGCATTTTGTTCTTCCTCCTCTGTGTCTGCTCGGCTTTTTGTGATGAATGTAAAGTCTCCTGCAGCTCAGGTATGGAAGAAAAACATCACTTACTTGCCTTGAATCCTTTAGTAACTCTAAAATGTGCTGTGGTCGACAGAGTCATCCTTCAAGATGAGTATCTTGTCACAGGCGGATCATTAAAATTAGATGTGCTCAGTGAATGTACTGTAGTAAAGCCCAAGACAGATTTAAGGCGGAACTTAAGCTGATATTGACTTTTGAAAAATATATGAAAATTGATTTATTTTTACTGTAGAGTTCTGGTAAAGTGGGGACCTTCCTTTTGATGTAAAGCAGGACTCATTCAGGGTATCAGCATCCTGATCTGCTGTCCAGGCTTTGCAGATTTCCAGTGAGCAGTTCCTGTTTGCCGTTGAAGGAGGATATTACACACAGAATCCAGTAGAGGGCACAGCCGATGCTAATAGAACTAGGGTTACAACACTATAACCTTTGATTTGTTCTCACCATTATCACAAATTGAAGCTGCATTAATTACTTTTGTGCCACTAAGGGACAGAAAAAATCTACCAGCTGAGCTGATAAACACATCACCTGACATTTTGTCACCTGGTTGTCATGGCTAGCATGTTGGCTAACAAATGCTAATTACTACATTCTTGCTATCCATTCCACTTTCAGCCTTTTTGCTAAAAGTTCCAAAAGGGGTTTTAAAGAGCTGCAACACTGATTTATGCAGCAGAAGTGCCATAAATTAAAACAATAAGCCATGATAGTTTGAAAAAATTGTAAAATAGAATGATAAATAACTCCAGGTTCATCTCATTATAAATGCTGTTATATCTACTGTTAAAAACATTGTGGAATAGTGGTGTTTTAAAGAATAAAATTAAAAAGCAAAATATTAGACATCAAGCCTTTTACATTTGGAAGGGAATCCAACACTGTTTTTCTGTTTAATATCAGTCACATACTATGCATTTTTCCTTTTATCCAGTCAGTTGAGACAAAGGAAACAATCCTTTATATAAGCATGCAGGATTCAATGACTGGGAGTTTGTTTTCTGCATTTTGATGAGTGGGACATAATGAGCCAGCAGCATGAGTCGTCCTTGTGGATCATTTATTCAGTGTTTGCTGAACTGTTGGGTGGGCTTTTTGAGCAGATAGTGTTATCTTTCTTCATGTATATTTGCATTGCTAACATCATTTCCATTCTTCCATTGTTGCACAGAGGTTACACCGCTTGCTCTGTCCTCCTGAGAAATGTAATGTTATTTTAGACCCTGTTTTTTTGAGCCAGTGTTTTAAAAGGGGACGGCACAATCCTCTGGTACCCTCTTACTAAAACACAAAGCCAAACATCTGTATCTAATCCATCGTTCTACAGCTTAGAAACATGTTTACTTCCCCGCAGATATTCAAGCAGGATGACAGAAGACAAAATGAATTGGTAGAAAGAGGCTGAGTCATACACTACACTCGATTAACAAACCAAACCGAGCACAAAACTGTAATACCTCAGGCAACTAATCATCTGTGAGGCATGTGGAGAAATTAACATGATAAATCAAGGTTGGGTTGAATTTTTTTCACTCTAAATACGCTCCACACATCAGACGAGGTGTTTGTGTCTGATTCCAACTTCATGGCATGAACTCATGAGACAAGAAAATGTGGGTTTGCAAGTGTAGAAACAGAAAAACTCCAAACCCACATTCACCAGGCTTAATTAGAGGGATAAAAAAAAAAAGTTTTGAAGCCAGCCACTCTGCTGCAAATGCCAAGGTTATTGCAGCAGCCAAATGGGGCTGGCAGCACGTCCGCCTGGCCTGCACTCATACCTCCAAAGACGTGTGTCCTCGGGGTGTAAACCACAAGCTCCTGCCCCAGAGAAAAAGCCCGGGTCAAGCCGATGATTACATCAAGTGGACAGGCCTGCCAAGTGTTACCATCTGTGCCAAATGTCCCGTTCTTACCCTCACACATGCTCAATTTATCATCATTTCCATCCATGCTCCCTCACTCTGCCTATTGTCTGCACCTTCATCACTCTCCGTCTCACTCACTCAAGTCAAGTCGGTTTTACTCCTGTGCTGCTATTTTCCTCTGGTGTTTGTTTCTTACACCAGGATACATCTGGGACTCCGGTCCTCCTCATGGTTCTCAAAACCCCCTTTGCGATGTCCAAACCCACAGGCTTTCAAAATACTTTCTCCTGGACTCGTCACCCAACGCTTGAGTTTGTACCCATGATCATTTCTTCTTCTGAGCAACAAGAAATTCTCCAAACTCTGTGCAAGGCCCAAGCTCACCGTCGACACGAGGTACTTCTTTTTAAAGCCTGGAGAATATGAGTTTAACTTTATTTAAACTGGCTAAGCATCGGTGTTTTGTAATTAATAGCAATAAAGTTTTACCTGCCAGAAGATGGTGTCTATTGTGCTCCCCAGGAAACCTTCTCTCGTTTCAGACGACAGGAGTTTGGGTCCAAGGATCGTCATGAACTCGTTGAAATCAACCTGTCCATCACCTGAAACCACAAAAAAGGGTTATTATGGTAATAAATTGATTAAATTAAGTCCTTATTTAACTGACACTTTAACTCCGATCTTGAGTGTCCTCAACGGTGACATCAAACCAAATAAAACTCATCCCAGTTCAGTCCTTTTCCATCTTATAATAGAAACCTTGTCTCGTCTTGTGGGTCTGAAACTGTGTCTGAGTGTTGGATCTGTTTTCTCATCTCACTGTTAAGTCTCATCTTTACCATCCAACAGAGTGGAAATGATTCAGACAGCGTGAACGCAGTCTTGCTGGTATCCCTTCATTGGTTTTGAGTCGGCGGCGAGGCGGAGTGAATGACAAACGATGTTCCTGTCCTCAGCGACTGAAGCTGATGTGCCTCTGAGCAGAGCACTCGGCAGCCTGCAGCTTCATGTGTGCAGCCGCATGAAAGTGAAGCCGGGTGCAGAGGGAGGAGGAGGACCTAGAAATGAACTTTTCCTGGATTAAATAGGTGTGTAGCACAGACATAATTGAAGCCTTTGGGGTTGCAGAAGATTTCTACAGTTTTTTTTGTGTGTGTGTGTGTTTGAAGAAGAGTGAGTGCACCCTGTGTTTTTGAGCTCAAAGGGAAATATGGATGTTGTTTTCCGTCTTTGTTCTTATAATCTTGTAATTCTTATATAAGCCAGCGAGCTTCAAATCTCACAGTTCAATGCATCGCTTACCACAGGGACAAGAGACAGTTAAAAACGATGTGCTGTGTGTAGCTCCACAATGCTGGATGCACGCAGATCAAAGTTTACAGCTGCTGTATCACTCGCAACAAGGAAGTCCTGCTGTGCACATTAATTCCAACAGCTCTGATCCGGGAGCCCGCTGATGGTTGTTGAAGCTGCTGCCAAAAACAAATCATCCAAATTCTGCAGTCAGCAATGAATTCAGATCATGGATTCATGTTGATGTGGTTGATCATCTTTTCATCGTTTTTTATTTTTTCCTTTTGTTCTTTGAGTCCAAGTCTTTGATAGTCACTGTTCGCAACATCATTATCTGGAATAGTTCTAGTGAAAAGTTGTTAGGCTCAAATTAGTGCATGTAAAGTGCAAACAAAGTTCAGAGTTTGGGAGTTTTTCTGCTTCGGGAAGGTTCCTCCATCCTGTCAGACTCAGGAATTTAAAGTTCGTAACTTTCTTCACTGCCTGGTCATTAATGTAGAAGTGGAGTTTGGTTGCTTTATGCTTATTAATGAAAGTCTTCTATCACTTCCTTGGTCCTCTTCTTATTTAGAGCCAGTTTGTGACCATGAAACTGTATTTTTATGTTTTGTACTTCCTTCCTGTATGCAGACTCATCATTGAACCAGAGGAAAGTGCTTCATGAGTCCACTGAGGTTTTCTTATCTCTCCCACAGAGTTTGTCTGGTTTTATCATCTGTATCTTTCAATGAATCAAACCTGCACTGAAAGCTCTCACTGAGCATTAGAGGCAACAGAAACACAGATTGGTTTAAAAAAAAAAGCAGCAAAACTATTTGAGAATTTAAATATTTAGATTTAAAAACGTGGAGATAGAAAAACCATTCACTCACTTTAATTTTAACAGCATTCAAAGCTGTGATAGATAAAACCTGACATAAAAGCAGAGACACTGATCTTTTTGCTCTCTTTCATTCTCTCAGAAGAGTTTGTTCACTCTTCTTTCTCTTTGTTGTTTTATCTTCTTCATGTCTTTATTGTAAACTCTTCTTTCACTTCTCTCATATGGTCACCTGCTCATCCTGTCTCTGCAGATGAGAGACGACTTTCTGCCTCACACAGAGAAAAGACAAGCTTCTGCTCCGACTGTGTGCTGGATGTGTAACGTTTAATGCTACTGACTGCACTTCTCTCCATACATATTTAGCAGGACGAATGCAGGGCTGCGGGCCAGAAGAAGCAGTGAGGGGACCTGAGGATGACAGGATGGAAAGATGGATGGATGACAGTGGAGATAAGGGAGGACTGGGTGAACAGGTTCAAGGACAGGATGGAGTACAGCAGGTGTGTGAAGAAACAGGCTGCAAAACACAAGCGAGTTGTTTAAATCTCCACCAAATTATATGTTTTATATTTTAGCTTTTTCTTAACAGTCTTTTTCACTTTAACATGCTCCTTTAATGCAGTGACAGAAGCTGCAACCCCGAGAGGAAATAAATGAATTGTTATTAAATCACCTGTTAATGTGAGTTTGTTTTCTCCTCTCAGTGTTATGAAGAAGCTCCAGCTGCAAGTGACAAAACTGCACCTTTTTATTAATATACGGCGATATTAAATAATCCTTTGAATTTTTACGTCAGAATGGAAGAAGTTAAACCACAGCTGCATTGCAGTGACGTTTTTAAACACACTGGTTTTAAGAGCGTGTGCATTAATGAAGTTAAATACTGTGTTCATTTAGCTTGGACCAGACACTTTTTATTATGCAGGTTAAAGCTGCTACAATATCTGATTATCATGGTCTAAAATCCAAAATAACACTATCCACACTATCTATAGCAAATGTAGGCAAAGTAATTATGTTTTCTAACAAATTCATATTGAACTCTTTTGGGGGTTTTGTCACTTCTTTGACAAATGAATCACACCGAAAACAAAAGTGTCGGAAGGCAAAGGGAGAATCTCTTATAATAACTGAACTGAACTGAACAAAAAGATAAATCCTTTTCATGAATATTTCCATTTGATGGTGGATGGCAACCACACGCAGTCCATAAAAATTTGAACTGAGAAACACAAACACACCTTTGCATTCGGCAAAACTGTGGAATATTGACGATTCACCTTAAAAGCCCCCTTTGCTTCCTCTGACACGTCATGGTTGCACGCCAGCTCTCTTTTTTGATTTTTTTTATTCTGATGTATCTGCAGTTTGTGACAGCTCAACATTATGCACAAAGTCACTGAGTCACTTTGCGTGTCTATCAAATACGAGTCACCAGCTTTTGACCAGTCTCTTCCTGTGCGATGTCACAACCGAGCATCCTGCTTCAGCCCGAAACGGGACGATGAATTATTGAGGAAAGCGGCGAGATCCTGCTCCCTTTAGTTAAAGACAAACAAATCAGAGCGGAGACGTTCGAAGGGATGAAAACTAAATTCTGATGGTGTTTAGTTAATGGATGTTAACAGGGATCCAAACTTAGAGATCAGAGTCAAAGCTAAGAGAAAGACTTTCAAGGTCGTTATCAGCGAAAAAAAGAAGGATGAGTGTGATTGAAAACAAAAGCAGGTGCAAAGCTTTGATGCGGCACAAAGAAGAGTAATCACATGTCTCAATGACGGGCAAACAGAGCTCAGTAACAACGTATGGATTTGTTTGACAGCAGAGACGAGCGGAGCCGATAAACTCTCGGTATCTTTCAGATATCAGCTGGACGTGTCTGCAGGGGTTCGGATCGATGGCTGTGACTGAAGATCTGATCCTCAAAGCTGCTCACAGAGAAACCGAGATACAAATCTCTGTCATCTGTTCTGATTTATGTGCTAACGTTAAAGCTCTTCTTCTCCTTCATGCAGCGTCCTTTGGATCACTGGATCTTTGTCATGGCATCAATACACACACACACACGAGGATGGTTTCACAAACTGCTGTGTAAAATGACCAAAAAAATAAATAAATACATGAAAACTAAGCAGATTTTCACACTTCATATTTGTCAGTTTGACAGTAAATGTAGAGACATTTTCTCACATTGTTTTCTTGCAATTTTCTTCCAATCACTGCATTTTGGAGGAATTTATGACCCCATATGTTGTCATAAAGATGTAAACGAGTATAAAATATATGAATGAATGATTGATGAATAAATCTTTGCGGTTACATCTAACCAAACTTAGTCATTAAATTTAAAACTAGATTTATTGTGTAATATATGACTAACGTTAGACAGCAGCGAAAGTGATCTTAAACACACATTACGTCATTTCTGCCACTAGATTTGTGTTTTTTGAAACAATGATAAGAAGAGATTAAGCTTTAAAACATTATGGAGCAGTGAAGGATCATGGGATCTTTCAGGCTCTGCTGGATCTTCTCTTACATTCACAGGCTATCAGGTGTATCATGTGACCTTGAGTATTATGTGGGTTTGATTGGCAGACTACATCAGGGTCAAACACTGGAAAAACAAAGCCTTTCTTCTGAAAATGCAGTTTGATTTTCTTCCGTCTTTCTGGAAACAGTTTACTGCAGTATGTCATGTTTGTTTGCGACACTTTCCTGTTTCCTGTCATGTAAATCAAACATCTCTGTGCCCTAAAGACACGACATCCAGGCCATTCTCTTCTTTTGTTTGTCTAAACTTGTTGAATCATATCTGTGTGAGCTGTTTTTATTGAGTAGAAGCTCTGCAAATGAACAAACACACAGAAAAAACCCTTTTAAAAGGCAGCAAGTCGATTCTCATATTCAACACCTTAAAGAAAATCCCAAGTATTTTGTTAATGAAACCAGTCAATAAAAACAAGTCAACCAGGGGCAATTTACTGGCAAAAAGGCTTTTCCAAACAACATCGACAAGCCCAAAACGAACTTGAATTCAATGCGGAGGCGGAAAAAGAACAATGAGAGCGAAGTGAATAAATAAATGAACAGCCTTACACTTCACAGACTTCCTGAGACAAAAGCTGCCGTGACCTTCATCAGCTCCTTAAAGTAGCCTCGCCCGCTTCTTCAAGTCGCAGCAGACGATGCAACAAGAGGCGGCCCTGAGGCACGAAAGCAGCTTCGGCCTCCCGAGATTCTCCATCCGATGAGTCAGAAGAGGAATAAAGGCAGTCGAACTTCTTAAACTTTAATATTCAGCCTTGAACATTTACAGTAGTTCTCTCTCTCTCTCCGCTGTGAAACTGGAACACTTATCAAACGCTGTGATAGCAGCATGAAGAATTTTCTACCACTGATCTGACATTTGCATATTGCATTTTCCCTTTCCTCGCCTTTTACGATTTTAAGAGTCCGTGCTTTATAAAATGCCAATCACAGTTAATGTCGACAGCTTCGCCTGAAAACTGGCTGAGCAGAAAAAGCTGTCTGTAAGAGGAGGGATTGTTTTCTCTCCGAGGACAAAAAGCGACGAGGTCACAGGTGAGAAAGCTGCAGAAACAGACCTCAGGTGCTTCAGATCCAACTGTTTTAACATCAGGAACCTCGTGATGCTTTTAAATCACCTTTTTTTGGCTGCTGCAACGAATGCGTTGATGCACTTTAATGAAGGTCTGGTTAAACGAACGATATGAAAACCCTCGTTAATCTAATTCTTCCTGTGTCATGTGTGCAAACATTAATTAATCTAATCTCACATACAGTAGTTCTTTCATTTCGGTTGCTTTCTCTCTCTCTCTCTCTCTCTGCGTCAGTGTCACACTGTGGTTTGTCGAGCAGAAACAGTGAGTGGCTGAGATTGAAATGAGCACACACTCATGAATAATGCATCAATATAATTGTTTTATGCAAGACACAGAGGAATATGTAATCTGTGCATCTGAACAAGCAACGGTGCATTGAAAAACATTTGTTTACTGCAGTTGTTTAAACTAAGCATCTCATAATATAAGTGCATCTTTATGATGGAGGAAATGTGTTTTTTGCATGATGAAGCATATAAGATCTGCACGGCATGGCTCATCTTTTTTACACCTGTGTGAGTTTGTGTGTGTGTGTGTGTGTGTGACTCACCATCCATGTCTAGTCTCTGCATGATGATGGCCAGCTCCACCTCACTGGGCATGTAACCCAGCGAGCGCATGGCCATACCCAGCTCCTGTTTGGAAATGAACCCGTTTCCGTCACGATCCAGCACCTTAAACGCCTCCCGGATCTCTGCCAAGACAAACAGGAAATCCACTCAGCATCCATAAACAATGCACAGCCCTCCTGCTTCCACAAACAGACGCACTCATTCACGCCCATGTGCAGCTCCGTGTTTGTGAGCTGCCAGACCTTCTCCTCATTAAACACACCGTCCTTTATGTTTTTTGGATTACTGTCTTTGGCAGTCGCAGACTTATCTTAAACTTTGAATTCATCTTGCATTTAATGAAGTCAGTTAGTATTTCACCCTTTCCCCCTCGTTCATCATCTTTTCCCACACCTCCTTCTCCCTCCCTGCCTGCCTCCCTGCTTTCCTCCCTCCCTCCCATCCTCCCTTCCTGTCTGACCCAGCTTCGGGCTGCACGTTATGCAATTGGTCTCGCACCACTGCCTCAAGTTAACAAGATCAATTCCACCCATCGATTCATTTTCTCCACCTGCTGTCACAGCCGCTGTCATCTCTCCTAACCTTTCAGTGTGTTCCTCTATTCTTTTTGTCTCCTTTGTATTTTACAGTATAAAAGCTGGACGGGTGGGGTTCGCTTTGCGGGTGCTTGGCCAGCATGAAACCTGTGACCTTCACCATAATAGACTTTTCCTTCAATCAATAAAAGGTTTAGTAGAGTTTGTTCCCACTGATGCTGCTCTATGCAGAAACACTTCTGTGACGTGAACAGGTGTCTGAAAATCTTCTCGCTGCTGTTGCATCGCGTCTGAAAACACGGTTTAGTCATCAGGCAGGAAGGTTACCTCGTAATTAATCATCACAGGTTGTGACAGAGGTTCCTTACTAGTGTGGAAGTCACATCTTATAAAACAGATTTGTTTTTATCTGTAAAAAGCAGCAGCAGTTTCCAATTAAACTTATGATGCTCTTTCACTATCATAAGACATCTAGAGAGGTCATTTACTTTATTTCTTGATTCCTATTTCTAAATTAAACTATTTATGAATCATCTTTTTGTTTGTTTTTTATTGTCTTTTAAATGCAATCTTATGCTTTCTTATTGTCTCATTTTTAATGTATTTCTCTGTCCTCATAAAGCCCTTTGAATTGCTTTTTTGCTGTAAAAATACATTTGCATCGTCCAGAAAAGAACAAGTCAAGTCAATTTTATTTATCGAGCCCAAAGTCATAAATTTGCCCCAGAAAGATTAAACAAAGCAAAAATAGGAAATACAGTGAAAAAAAACCCAAAACAAAACAAACAGAAACAACATTTTGTCATTTCTTTCCTGTTTATCATCTTGTGACCCCTCAGATTTATACCGTGGCCCTCGAGGGCCCAAGATTCACTGCAGTAATAACTTTCCTTGACATAATTACTTTGTCTGCGATGTGGAGCGAAAACAAGACACCCTGTAGTTTTTCCATATTTTTACTCTCTATTGTTCAGTTATTATGGGGGGAAACTGCAACTGCATTAAAATCAAAAGTGCAGGAATAAAAATAAAAACCTTATGGTGCAAAAGAAAACAGCAGTTTTGTGAAGCTCAGACATAAAGTTGTGTTTCTCTGTGAGCTCTGCGTCTCTTTTCCAGCTCTGTTTTTTAATGTTTCTACATGTGCACATTTTGGTGGATGTTACAGACAAACCTACAAGAGTGTCACGCTCTTTCCCCGATCAACAGGTGGCGGTAACAAGCAGAGTTAGTGGACTGCAGCAAGAGAGCAAAGAAGAAGACTGCAGGATATAATGGTGAACATGAATTTAAACAACACAGGATTTAAATAAATGTTGTTTTCTGAGGAAGGAGGTGCACTTGATACGACACTGAGTGACAGTGAATGTAAACGTGAACATAAAACATGACTTATGATGTCAACAACAACAGTCAACAGGGACGACGACCATCAGGTTACATGAAGGCTTTAGTCTTGTTTTCTTTGTCCACCGAACATTTGCTTGTTTGTTTAATTCTGATGTTGAATCTTTTGTTCCAGATGACTCGATAAAACCAGCAGATCTGCATGTCTTGGGTTTCTCCTGCCTTCATGTGCTGCTGAAGCTTCATTTCACTAAACTGACTCACTCTCGGCACAGCAGAGACAAAAAAATGCCTCACTTTTACACAGTTGAGTCAGCAGCTGGTTCGCCGGCTTCCCGACGTGTGATCAAGTCGTCAGCGGACGGAGTCAGCAGGCTTCAATGTGCTTTAATAAATGCATATTTCATAAGTGTGCCTACAGACAGGAGAGGGTGTACGGCAAGAAAGGAGGGAGAGACTGACAGGCATCTGGTGTTTTTATATAGAGGTGGAATGTCACTTCTCTGAAGAACACTATGACTGCATGACATGCATGAGCACACTGTTGAGCAATGAATAATTTGAGACTGGAAAGTGGAATGGAAGGTTTAACTCCATCCTTCCCAAGAAACAGAGAGAGAGTTTCAGTCTTCTGACGGACATTCAGTGGACATTAAGTGCATCTTTCTGCAGGTGTTGCATCCAAAAACATCAGAAACTGATTGATTCAGTCAAATCATGTCCAAGATTTGTATTTTAATACTTAAAAGCAACAAAAACAGGTGCAAATAATCTCTCATGGTGCTCTAAACTATGCAGAATAAGACAAGACAGCACAATATCACAGAATCTAAAAACGAGGGAAAGCGTAATCCATCTTAACTGCTGTTAGGTGTCAATTCAAAGTTTTTTTTCAGGGACAAACACACACACACACAAGCAGCACAACCCAGTCATTAAGAAATGAGTCCATCAATCATCTTATTATCTGCTGCACTGCTGCCACTCTGCACCAGTCTGCTGGCAAATGATTAGAAACAACAAACCATAAATGGAGCGTAAATTACAGATTGCCTCATAACACTGCGAACAGTGTTTTTTTCTTTTTTTTTTTTCCACTGTGTTGAGCATCTACAGCAGATAATAAGAGGTCACAGTCTCTGACCTGCATCACAGCAGCCTGTTGCTGCCTCCCCAGACAGCTGGTCGCGAGCAAACACAGCACCATCATCGTTTGTAACAATACAAAGCTTTGTTTCGCAGATGATCATTTCTAGGATGCACGTACACAAACGCTCACAAACACACATGAGAGGCCCGCAGATCGTCTCCTCTGCATTAAGACGAGTATCTCATGCATAAATCCACCACTGACTCAGGCCTGCGACGAGTTTTCCCTGTTTCTGGAGAATGTTGAGGGAAGAATAACAACGACGGAGATCAGGTTTAAAATATTCAAATGACTCAGTTCTTTTTCATGCACAAATGCTCATTTCCATCAAATCTTACGGCGGCACACTGGGAGAACTGAGCAGCTTTCTAACTTTAAATCTTACTACTGGCACAACAATATTTCTACTGGAAGAACAGAAGTAGCAAAAAAAATGTCAAAGCAAACTCCAACTGAGACGGAGCAGAATCCTAAAGTGGTAGCATTTGTTAATTTTGTATGCAAATAACGTCTTGCTGTGATAAAACGTTCATGAGCGAATGCTTGAGTGTGTCCATGAAGGTTTATGCACGAAAGACCGCAGCCTGTTTATTTGCGTTATGCAATCTGTGTTCATTTGCAGCCGCAAACATGCGCTGACATTGTTTCCAGATCGTTGACTTTAGTGACACAGTAACAAAAGAAAAACCACACATGATCCCACCAAAGCCGTCCAGCAGTCTGAGGTTCTCCCAAAAATATCAAGAATGTATTTTTTTTGTCTGAATGAGCAGAAAAAGTAGAATAAAGAGTAACATGGACTAACCCCAGTGGTTTACATTACTCTTTTATACTGTAGCTCACATTATGATGCATTACAAGAAACTATAAGTATTAATCTTTCTCCAGTGCTGATAGTAGATTTTGAAAGTGATACATGCTGAGAAAAGACACCAAAACTACATTTTTTTTGCCTCAGATTTCTTAATTATTAAATTTTGACTGAAATTCTTTGCAGCTTGCTGCCTTTGAAGCAGGCAAAAAGAATTTATTTTTGTTACAGACTTTCAATGAGGCAGTTTTTAATACCAGCACTTGAGAATTTAGATATATTAAGGGTTGAAAATTCTTTCATTAGTGATTAATCTGTCAAATTTTTCAAAATGAATTGATTTTAGCCCAAAAAAAGTCTGAATAATAGCAAATCCTCACATGTGAGAGGCTGGAGGTTGAAATAATTTTTTATTCTCTGAACAGTTGCTGAGTAATTTTGTGTGAAACAACTAATCAAATGGGCAACTATTCATTTTAGTTTCAACTGTACTTATTAGTAAGAACCTTATACAGGATGAGACTTTTGAAAAGATCTAGAATTATTAAATATATTTACTGTACATCTTACTATCTTGTTAGTTTTTTTGGGATTTTTGGCACATATTTACATGAGGGATGATTTTGATATTTTGTTTTCTGATCTCATGTTCACACTAAATCTATCAGTTTAATCTCTTTGGCTCCTGGCATCAGTATAATCGATGACTTCAGGTGTTGTTGTGTTTCTCTGGGACTGAAAGGAGGTAACACACACACACACACACAAACACACACTCAGCACCCTGGACAGCTCCACACACTCCTGCAGAGACAAGTCATCTGTTGCAAGTAAACGTGATTCAGCCTGTTTGCTGCAGGCGGTCAACACATTCAGAGCACCTGGTTCCAACTACACAACCACCAGTTTCACTCCTGGTTCCTGCAGGCAACCAAATCTCTCAGCCCAAGCACAAAAACTGCTGAGAGTAGAGCTGCTTGATGCTGTCAGTCTCCCCTCTTCCCTGGGCTGAACAGACACAAACCCCCCCCGCAGGCTTAATGCCGGCTGATTCAGCTCAGCTTGCTTATTGAAAGAAGAGCCTGAGTGCCGAACAGAAGGGATTTCTTCTTCTGCCCTTTCTCTAAACCTTTAATAAAATAGCTTCTTTTAGTTTCTTCTATGAAGCCCGTCTCCAGGAGTTCTTTATGGGGAGATCTGCCTGAAATTCACCCTGGACTCCCCCCCCTGTGGATTCAGATTCGGCTCAACATGTGGTGGAGAGTCTGGACTCTGTTCAGCTTAATGCTGCAGTCTGTCAGAGCCAGACTGGAGCTCTCGCTGATCCAGAGAAAAATCAATCTAACTCGAACTGTATCAGTATAACCGTATACAGCGAACGCAGCACGATGTCTGAAATTTACTCTGAATGAGCTTTCGGTTCATATTTTATTAAAATAGTGGAGTGATGTTAGCTTTCAGTCTTAAAACCTCCCTAAAATACATTCATGTCCTGCTGTTCTCAGCGTTGAAGTGCAGTAATTTAAATTCTGGCAAATGTCTTCCCCATGCTGGCCTGAGGTCACACAAATGTATTTAACATTTGATTTGCATAAAACTGACAGAAACAGAGTTTAACCACACGCACAAATGCTATCAAAGGTCACATGCAGCTCTTAGCCTGAAGTAAAACGTCAACCTCATCCGGCGAAACACGACGAAGAAAAGCTCAGGACACACAAGAGAGAGCAGCGACTACAACCCGACAAGAAAAGACAAGGTGTTTTATTCACTGACCTTTTCTCCTTCACTGCCGCGTAAATCACCTTTTAAAAAATCACTTCATTTTATTAAAAACTTCACATCCCTTAAACTGTTTTCCTCGGCCTGTGAACAAGCAGCACAGTTTGTTCTTTAACACACCAGTTTCTCTGCGGGAAAGAAGGAA
Source organism: Acanthurus lineatus (assembly GCA_029814665.1). Lineage (NCBI taxonomy): Eukaryota > Metazoa > Chordata > Actinopteri > Acanthuriformes > Acanthuridae > Acanthurus > Acanthurus lineatus. Next base: position 23,605,727 of record JAPZDV010000024.1, on the reverse strand, counting down.
CAAGCCTGCGAGCCTGCAGAGTAAAAAGGTTATGCAGGAATCCTGTAGTTTATCTTCGCCTCCAGTTAGGAGTCCGTCCTCTTCCTCACACCGTTTCCTTGCACCATACAGTAACTTCATTTGCATAAATTTGCTCATGAATAGGAAAAAAAAAAGGTCTGCTCTTAAATTTACAATTGAGCTCCAAGAAATTACATATAAATTGGGGCAAAGGCAGCGGACACTGCAAGGACAGCGCTCCTCTGAGATAAACCTGTGAAAGGCTGTAATGCAAAGAGTCACCTGTGTTACAGATTTACATGAAACACAGCTGTGATGATGAAGATGATGAAGACGTGAGCAGCGACCATCAATATATATTTGGTTTATTATTATCAGAGGGAATGAGGGACGATTTTCCTGACTCTTGACAAAGAATCGCTTGTTTAATTCTACTTGGATGTAAAAGTTTGTACTCAATCTTCACTGTCAGTCTTTGAGTGACAGCAGAGCTTCTGGTTTTACTTCTGACTGGATCACAAATCAGAGGCTCAGATCTGCAGCCTGGCTTGGCAGGAAGTGCATCTAGTGTATTTCACTTTAACTTGTATTTCTATGTGTAAAAATCTTGTAAAGTGTGTTTCAAAATATGTAATGAAACCTACAAGTGACCATATGTGGCACATCTCTCTGCTTTAATGACACGCTCAGGTCTGCAGGCATCACATAAATAAAAAAAAAAGGCCGGGACATCAACACATTTCTTTAAAGTTCAGCACAGACTGTCACCTCAGTGGCTCAGTTGTTGTTGCAACGCAGTACAAAGCTGTTCCTCTTAAGTCTACAGTTTGATGGAGAATAACTTCCCGCTGCACATTAATAATGAGATAAATACAACCAGCCATGAAGGTCTGAGTGATGCTGTTGTCAGATCTTTGTGGCATTGTCAATACAGAGAGACACAACTGAAGGCCAGTTGTTCTCTTTGTTATAAATCCCTACAAGCACCAGCAGCTTCTCCTGAGAGATGAGGCGTTCACAGAAACGCTCCAGCTGACTGATTCTTCGCCCTCAGCCGTGTGACAGCTCGTCCGGCTGCTGCCGTGAGCTTTTTTAATAGCCTGGGACAAATACAGTAAATTGTTTCTTTAAATATTGCGAACGTGCAGAATGTGGAGGCTGCGTGAGACTCTCAGACACACATACAGGAGATGCTAATGATGCTTGAAAAAGACACGAGGCAGGTGAGGTCGTTCCTAATGGTGTCTGATGAAAACCTCGCTTGTCTGCTTCACATAAATAATCCCCTGCAAGTCACAAACAAGAAAAAAAAAAGGAGCCATTGCTGTCTCACTACTGACTGTAATCACCTGTAGCTGCAGGCAAGGCTGTTTTTGTTTGTTTTTGGTCCATATGTTTACAGATTTACGTCATAATCATCACATGTGTTTGATAATTGTCCCATATGTTGATTTAAATAAGTCAGGCAAGAATGTTTTGGGACAATTTCTGCATAAAATGGTAAAAAAGAAATATGATAAAAAGAGTTATTTCAGCTTTATTACTGTCAAAAATATACAAATCCTGTTTTTTTCTCCTTTTTAAGTATATTTTGAGATGAATATGTCTCCTGTTTGGTGCAACGACGGCCCCCAGAAGCATAATGACACCATGGACTGAGTGCAGCTGTGTGCTACACCTGAGTCCCTTTTCTTCAGCCTAAAGATGTTTACATTTGCATCAGTCTCTATTTCTGTTTGCACTCGATTTAACTACTATAAGGCAAGATCTTAGGTTAATAAGGAGGATCTTTATGTGACTTCTTAAGGGAATTAAAGATCATTTATCCTGAAGGGACGTCTCTGTTGCAGAATTTGGATGTGTGACATCTGTGCACTGGTTTGACTCATTAATCACACTGAGAAAAAAAAACGTGTGAGATTTTTTTTCATGGTTTAAAGAGTCTTTGGTGACAAGCACTTCATAACTGTTAAGGCATGAATGACTAATTTCTCCCACTCAGATCTCAGATAACCAAAGAGAGTCCAAACATCCACGCTGGTGACCCTCGAGCTGCTGTGATACCACCACTCAAACGACATGCAGCGAATGTAGTAAACACTGATGCAGTAATTAAACAGCTGACGAGCCGGAGTTTCACAGTGTTTAGTTGACCTCGTGAAGACCCCTCGAAGCATTTCTTACTCACAGAAAAAAAAATACAAACTCGTTGCAACAGGAGTGAGAAAATTCATACGCTGCAAAATATCTCCATGCATATTAAAAGTCCACCCTGACAGAGTGGGCTATCAGGCCATTACCATGCACTGTGCAGCCAATTTTCCAGACGGCAGCTTAATGTTGCATCAATGGATTAATATTTTGGAGATCTGGGGGAGTGGAGTTAGTTCGCCGCCACTCTGCTGACTCCGGCAGACTGTAATTGATCAGGTTTGTGTTCTACAGACCCAGGTGATTACTCCCAGACAGACTCCAAAACAAAAGGTCCATAAACAGCCTCAGTTACAGCACAGACGCCAAGCCAAAGAGAGAGAGAGAGAAGCCATTAGATGTGAATGCTCCTGGTGAGATAAGCTACCAGGAGAATAATGCATTACTGTGCTTTGTTGGTTCGGAGGAGGAGGAGTGATGCCGGTTTTTTAAACACCGTCTTTCAAAGCATTACTGATTAAAATACTGACTGTGTGTCCTTTAGAACAGAAACTTTTAAGGAGACAATCTACCAGGGTGCATCAGTATCAGTGCTCTCTGAAAAACAAATCTGCATGTGGGTTTCAGATCCTGCATGTATGTTCAGGTTTGATGGCCAAAGAAAGTTGTTTTTGCACAGATACTCCAACATCTTACGTACAATCACATGACATCGCTAATTATGTTCACACTTCGTGTTTTCACTGTAAACTTTGCACTCAAAGATCTCCTTCCTCAGCAGCCATGTTGTTTTTCGATTCAGTCAGTGTTGTTCTTTAACTTTTTTGGTTCTAAATCCCCCTCAAGCTCATACGAAGCGTAACGAAACGTAAAGCTGCAGTGAGTTTTTTTAATAATTTGTATGCAGCACTTTATTCCCGCTAAAACTATTTTAGTCAAACTTTGTTGTCTTTTTTTTTTTTTTTTTTGCTAAGTAGAGTTGACCTGGAGTTACCTTTAGAAAACTGGGCTGAGGCTGAAAACACAAAGCGTACATACACAGGGTGGGGGGTCCACGCTCGTGATTTATATAACAGGACTCATGTGCAGAGCTGCAGACCCTCAAACTGTCAGATACAACAACCTGAAAAACTCCAAACTCCCAGTGGGTTTAAAAACACAGCCACTGGGGGTCTCCGGGTGAGGACGGCACATATTTGTTATTCTTTAGCAATAACTTAATGAGCAGGAAGAGCTGAATGTAGCACTTAACTTCACAAAAGCGTATTAATTAATAATCCCTGTGTTCATTTTATTCACCACTTTTAACTGGAGTTCTCAGTTTTTGAAAGGACAGTTTTCAGTTTCGTTTGTGAGGGATGAGAGTTAAAAGCTCATATTTGTGCTGCTGTCAGGAGCTTTATTCACTTTGGCCTAACATCATATTTTATTTATTATTTTCCTGCAGCTCGAGCTCGATAAGCAGGAACAGCTAAACGTAGCATTTAACTTCAAAGAGTGTTTTTATTTACCACTTTTCTATGCAGCGTAGCAACGATGCTGCTAAAATGAAACGCAGACGGACTGAGGGACGTGAGATGTGCGTCGTTATGAAACTATTATGAAAGTATGAAACCGTTCTCATTATATAAAGTCTCTTAAGCTGCATAGTTTAACTTTCCCCTTCAGTCTAATGTTAAAAAATCTAAATATGACAACAATTTGTCATTTTGAAAAGAGAAACTGCATTCTGTAACATATTCATTATGTTCTTTATCCAGATTACAACAACATAGATGTTAAAATACAATGTGCTCATCTTCATCTGTAGTAAAAAAAGCTGCCAGTGATTATGGATATAAAAAGTTGGAAGCAGCAGCCAAATCACTTTAAACAGATGATGATGATCAAACTTAAGGCAGTGCAGCAGCCAGACGGTTCATTTTGAAGCCTCACCGTCGAGCTCCTCCACAGAGATGCTGGCCAGCACGTCGCTGTCGCTGTCCGACAGCGAGCGGCTCAGGTAGTTCCCTTTGTAGAGCAGCCCTGCCGTCACATGGTGGAACGGCATCTTCTCCCTGAGAGACGACAGAGAGAAAACGTTAAAGCACCGGTGAGGGAACAAAAGAGCTGAAGATATCTCTCACTTGAGATTTTTGAAAGATTAATTAAGAACAAAGCAAGTTAAAAGCTCCACACGTCACGCAAGCTTTTAAAGACGGTTCTTCATAATGGGGAACTCAATGCCACTGCAGCATCTTTGTAAACAGGGAATCAATTAAAACAATGATCGAGAATGAAGTTAAAATGATTAAAGAGCTGCATTAATCATATTTTCTGCAAAACCTGATTTTAAATCCTGTTAAAAATCACATTAAATATGAGCCTGCAATCAGCATCAGGCAGCTGCTTTGCTCATTTTGATATTAGTGAAGCTAAAACAAATTAGCATGCAAGAGGCCAAAGCATAAACAAGATCTATAAATGAAGCAGAACTCATTCTCTAAATGGAGAGTCACAAAGAGAGGGGAACTCTTAACGAGAGGTAAATGTAATGTGTGTGTGTTGGTGCGTGAGAGCATGCACGTGTCTACTGTATGTGCAAATGTGACTGAGCCAATTAATTATTCAATAAATCGAAGCCCAAGGGCAAAGAAAGAAAGAAAAATAAGAGCACACGGAGTGGAGAGATTCGGGCGCTCACTGCCGACTCTGTAATTGGATTTTATCTCGATGCGCTTGGAGGAGATGCTTCTCAGACAGAATGAGGAAAACTTTACACCGAGGGAGCCGTGCAGAACAGTGGACGACTCTGAAACTCGGGGCTCCTCGGTTTGTTTGTCTCTTTCAGCAGCTCAGCTTTAAATCATGTTTCTGCAGAGTGAAGAAAGCCTAAAAAAAACTGCCAAAACTTCACAGGCTTTCAACGTTTAACATCATCTTTTTCTCTTCTCTTTAAATCAACCCTGATTCCATTAAAGTTGGTACGCGTTAAAACACAATGAAACAGATTGTGATCAGCAGCTTGTTGTTTTGGATTATCCTCGGCTGAGAACAGTTACCTCATCAATGTCACTGATTTTTGTAAAATCAGTGCTTGTTTTGAAATTCGTGCCAGCGACATCTTTCAAACAAGCTGTGAACGGAGCAACAAAAACACTGGTGAAGTTTGAGGAATGATCAAAAAAAAACACCTGGAAAACTCCACAGTTAAACAGAATAATAGATAACAGGTGATGGCATCGTTGTTGTGTATGAGGCTCAGTCAATAACAAGCAAGACCGGGGAGACGTTCACCACTTTGTGAACACGTGAGTGAACATCTGATGAGTCAGACTAATGTGTGCATGAATCAGTGACTGCTGACATGCTTTAAGAGCCCTCTGATTGGTCAATAGACTGTAAAATTTACATATATATAAATGCAGTTTATTTATCATTTGCTTTCCTGCAGAATAAAAGTAGCTTTTTGCGTTTAAAGATAAAAGTATAAGAGATGAGACACAAAAACATCAAGACCTTTATTTAATAGACAATTTAGCCAAGTTGCACTTTACTGAACATTCATACCTGCAAACGTGAAATCTTATTAGAAACGGACTCCTTATAATACAGTTAATCTTATATAAATGCTGGTAAAGTCACTAATAAAAGGGTTGCATTGCAGGTTTTTTTCTGATGCAGCAACATGAAAAAGTCAGAACAAGTGATGCTAAAGGAGGAAACACAACAGCTAAGCTATTTACAAATCCCAGCAACTCAAACATGGTTCTAATTAAAGGCTGTTATTGATTGGTGAGGCATTAATGGAGTGAATAAGCAGAAACAAACAGGCCAGACGCACTAAAACAGCAGTAAATGTGTTGGAATATCTTTCCATGAAACGTTTATAATCAATAAGTTCATTTCCTGCTGGCATGAGCTGCTCTCTGAGGTGTTTTCCCTCTTTGTCCGGCTACAAAAACCTCCGTCACCTTGCTCATGTTCCTGCGGTCGGAGCTGTCAGCCATCTGTTACCTCACAAATAGAAAACTGGTCCCTGCATCTTTCTTGTTTGTCAGATTAATGAACGTGCGTTTCAAGACGTCTGCGACGGCGCCCGAAGCTTTTTCACGACCAGCCTTTTCTCTGCGTGCAATGTCAGGATTTCTCATTTCCTAATTCATCAATTATTCAGTCATCTCTCAGCTGTCATTCCTAATATCACAATCATCACTCATGTTGGTTCATTTGATGTTATGAGCCAACAAATCCAGCTGTTCTGAGCAGTGAAGTCAGCTGTTGATGCAGGTGTATCCTGTCCTGGGGTTTATTGATCCCAGTGATTTGCTATGCAAGGACAGGATTTACATTCATGACAGTAAAAACTTCAGGATCAAACTGTTCTTACTGTTAAATTGACTTGTTTTAAAAACAACAGAGCGGAAGGAGAAATGAAAGGCGGTGATGTGATGCAGCTCAAACCTTTGCCCTTTGGCTTACAATGGAAAAACCAGCCTGCTGTGTCTGTGTGTGTGTGTGTGTGTGTGTGTGTGTGTGTGTGTTTTGTGTGTTTTGTGCATGAAATCTATGAGCGTTAAGGACAATTCTTGCTTCCATTGTTAGTCTTCTCACGTTTCTGTCACTTTGGCTCAGCGAGTAATCTGTTCATCCTGACGAAAGCTCACATTAACTGAGCAGAGGACGAACATGT
>JAPZDV010000024.1:23568300-23598804 GCA_029814665.1 Acanthurus lineatus | reverse complement strand
TTGCCCTTTGGCTTACAATGGAAAAACCAGCCTGCTGTGTCTGTGTGTGCGTGTGTGTGTGTGTGTGTGTGTGTGTGTTTTGTGTGTTTTGTGCATGAAATCTATGAGCGTGAAGGACAATTCTTGCTTCCATTGTGAGTCTTCTCACGTTTCGGTCACTTTGGCTCAGCGAGTAATCTGTTCATCCTGACGAAAGCTCACATTAACTGAGCAGAGGACGAACATGTGTTTTAACGGGAAGAAAAGTCAGAGAGCAGCATCTTCTCATTTCCAGAGCTTTGTTAGGACGCTCTGATGTCACTTTTTAAAAACTAACACACAGGACACCCCTTCAGCATCTGTGTGAGACTCAACAGGCTTTTAACTGCCTGCATATCAACCCATCTGCAGAAATATTAAATCCTTAATAGCAAAAAGAGGGAAGGAGTTTGTTGATGGACGGATGTTGAGGAAGAGCGATGGGTCAAACACAAGATCTTCACTCAGGAAGTTTGAGTCCAGCATGAAAACATGTGAAATCACTAGTCAACAATCTACTTTTGAACCAAACCAAGTAGATTTAGCGGCTAAACTTTAAAAAAAAATGAGGCCATTTCACTTTGTTTACTAAAGGCTGCATGTTATTAAAGCTTTCTGCAGGAAGGTGTTGCACATCACACACAGATGCTAAAAGGTTATGTTGTGTTAAAAAAGTGATTCCTGACCAAACTTCCGATGTGACAAGTCGGGAACGAGAACGTTCCTGAGAGAACGGTGTAAAAGGTCCTTTCAGAGGCTGTTATGTCCCAAACCGACCTTGTGCTGACAGTTTTCTCACCTCAGACTCAACTTTGAAACTATAAAACTACAAATTTACTGGTTCTTACTTTTCATTTATGAGGATTTTCTGCCTCTTTCTCTCTTTTAAATCAACTTTATTTAAATATCCTTGAGCTGTGGACTTTTTTTCGGACAAACATTTTGTAATCTACTAATTGATGATTAAATAATAACATTACAGGACTGACATCTTGTTTGTATTTGCTGACTAGCAGCAGCTGTTTCCCATCAGCTTCACATTTGCTGCCTCATTCATGGCTGCATTATTACTGACATCCAATCATATTGATGCAGGTGTTCACATGGACATCAGTACCTGATGCTCATCACTGTCACTGTGCTGATACGTTCATTTGCCGTTACGGCTCCTTCCTCCACCTCGGCCTCGGCCTCATGGGATGTTTGTTGGTATTATTGATTTAATGTAAATGTATGTTTGTTAAGGGGTTTTTGTTCTCTCAACTGAATTATCTTTACTGCTCAAGTTCCTGCAAAGAGCAGAGCCTTTTTTTACAACAAATCAAACCTTTCTGTTTAACGATTTGCTGCTTCAGAGCTTCATTAAGACGAGTCTCAGAGTCCGTGACACAAAAACAACTCCTGTACGACCAAACAACACCAATTACACTTATCGACACATTTGTTCTTTCCAAATAACTCTGAAAGGACGAGTGCACTGAAGATTACGAGTCCTACATGATGCAGGCAGGAGGAGGACTTTCATTAACAGGAGATAAGAACGTAATGTAATATTTTATTCAAATATCTTGGAGGGTTTAATGTTTGTTAACGCAGTATATGAGCTGTAAGATAATGTGCTGAAACAGTAGAAACAACTGATCTCAGGCCCCTCAGGAAGACGGTGTCGAGCAGAGCGGCTCACATCCTGTAGCATCATTACACTCGATTAAAGTGATCAAGAGCTGAACAAGCTAATGCACCCTTCAGGAGCGGAGCAACATACAGTAATCACTTCATTCAGAGAGGGATCATCATACCACAACCGAAACCACATCAGTTCCTTTCTCTTTTTATCCTCATTAAATCTTTATTTTCCTGCATAATGTGATATCAGCTCAACAGGAAAAAAAAAGAAGCGAGGATTCTGGGATTTAACAGATTTACTGGCTGATAAAATCACTGTATGGTATCTCAGTCTTTTACTGAGCGAGCTGCTTTGATGAAACTCTACAATCCTGATTCTTTGAGGATATGAGATGCTTTCTTTTTCCTTTAAAAAAAAAAAACCAGGGCTGCAATGAGAAATTAGATCCCCTGCTGAATAGTTATTTGATTGACCAATTAAGCTCGTTCGATAAAACAGAAATGCAAAACAAGGTTTCCTGGAAGCCTTCAAAGTGCATCTTTTTTATCCAAAACCCATTTCACAATGATATAAAACTGAGAAAAGCAGCATCTCCTCACATTAAAGAGGCCATCCAGGTGTCCGCTGAGCAATAACTCAGCTCGCTACTGCAGCTTTCGCCTTCAATTAAATTAAATTCACCTTTAAATAGACTTTAAAGAAGCTGGTGTTGAAATATGGAGGTTTACACAGTGTAAATTCTTTGAGTGGAGCTGCTGCGTTCAGGATGGTGACAACAGAGCATGAACATGACATTAAAAGCAGCCATAGTAAATAGTGCATCATGTTTATTATTGGCTAATGTTGTTATTCAGAGTAACTTTCAGGGAGTCTGGACTCAGTGTCTCGCTCAAGGACGAGCTGAATTGACGGGACACACAGTTGTTGATGGCTGCACTTGTTGTGATTGGACGTGTGGAATTAAATTTAATGGGACAAACTGATATTTTACTGTTTCCTTCGCTCCAAATTTCAGCCCATTTAAAATCTGTTTTCTTTTTCAGCTCTGCGATCAATCCGTCAACAGTCTATTCATTTCTTGTGGCTGAGTCGCTGGAGGTGACAGTTATTGATGTCTGAGAGAAAAAAAAGTGGCTGCAGTTAAAGGTCAGAATTCTGCCATTTAATGTGATCAATATCTACCTACCAGGTCGGTTATTGTCCTACATTTTACCCAAATGTTACATGTAACAACATCCAGCTGAGTGAAACAAGCCGGTGTGTGCTTCGCTCACAGGTCAACAAAATGAAACAAAAGGCTCCAAACAACATCAGTCCAGACGATAATTACCTCACAAAAGTCTCAATACATTTGGAAGTTCCTGATAAATATTCTCTAAATTCATCATATAAACATACAGGAAGTCATCTGTTGTGTTTAGCTGATGAATTACAGTGATGCAAGTCCCAAAAATGGCTTCATACATTTCACATCATCATAAAATTCAACAATCTGTTAAAGAAAAAAAGCTCTGGTGTGAATGTAAAGTACCAATTTACTCCAAAAAATCTCTCATTTTAAAAGACAACTTCTGATAAGTGATTGTATTTTAATGTGGACTGTTGGTGGAGAAACTATTACTGCATCATTAGAGCCTCTTTAAGTGGTTCAAAGTGGGTCACGACAAAACTGAACCCAATTACAGCAGAGACATAAATAAAACCGCCTCCCATAAAGTTGTATGGTGGTCTTTGCAGGGAAGAACTTCTCGTACGGACACTTGAAGGACACGACAAAGATGACATGACTAATCGAAGCACTTTGACCCTGAAGGAAGAAGCACTAAGCTGCGATTACACTGTTTTCATGAAAATACTGCAGGTCCTTAAATAACCTACAAGAAGGCGTGATGAACTCGCTTCTTTTGTTGCGTCAAACACCTGAAGATGAAGGTTGAGTGAAAAAACCAGCATGACACTGAGAAACAGAAAGGCTTCCCTTTTAAATTAGTATTTTCTTCTTAAATTGGGCTAAATTTTAAGTATAATACTTAAAAAAAGAGCTAAAAAATGCTACAAATAATCTATTAATTTGTCAAAAAGCCCAAAACAATTTAATCTGCAACCACAGAAAAGAGAAAAAGGAGGAAATCCTCATGTTTCTGAGAGAGAAAATATGCAAATTAAAATTGAAATTTGCATTTTCATGATTAATCCCCTGATTAACAAAATGTATCAAAGGCACAGAGTTATTTAGATATAAATACTAACAAAATAGCTGAACAATACAATTCAAACATGTTGCACTCCCCTTTAAGAAGTGGCCTTCCTGTCCTCAGTGTTTGTACACTGTCCAGAAAAAAGACAATCACAGAAACTAAGAACTTAAAAGGATTAAATCTGGTGCCTTTGCCATGCCGAACAGTAAGCATTAGATGATTTGATGATGTTTTGAAATTTTTCATGTCACTCTGACCTGCAGGAGCCAAACCTTTTTCCCCCCCTCCGTAAGAAATGACTAATCAACCCAACGACCACAGCAGACAAAGTGGACGGAGCTCAACCTGATGAAAAGAGCACAGCTTTACTCGAAGCTTTCTGCATGACGAGGAGGCCAGATGGCAATTTCTCACATCAGACCCTGCAGCACAACAGCCAATAGCAACGGGCCGATACTGGAGGGGACGCGAGCAGAACGCCGTGTGCTGGCAGCAGAGCCGCCATCCACAAAATCAACCGTGTAAAAGACGACCGTGACACAATGACATCTTTATGAGAATTTCTAAAAAAAAAAATCTATGCAAGAAAAGACTCGAGTTCAAGTTTAAACACACCGAGTTATCAGCAGGATGTGATTCTCTTTTCAAGGTATGAAAATAAAAGAGGCCCCATTTCCATAAAACTGAAGAATAGACTCTCCTTCCCGTCACAATGAAAAACTGCTGAACTGTAACAACAAAAGGAAGGCGAGCGTTGCTTTAAATCATGCAGGGTGGTTAACACCTTCTGCACTGATCTCTGATCAGTTTAAAATGTCTTTTTTGATCATGTTATCAGAGATGTGACAGCAAGAAAGAAAAACACACCTGTGATCGAGTGTGGCCACATTAGCAGATTAACTGAAGTTAAATTATGCAACATTTCTGCATTTAAATGTCCAAATATAACTAGAATTACGTCATACATATGGTTGAGCTGTTTTCTTACATTCTAATAAATGTTATCAACAATTTTCAAACCAAAGAAGTCTGTAATTATTCAAGGTGAAGGTGCATTTGATTTGGTCGCCTGTTGATGGCGTCATTTCCCCTCAACCTGCTTTACCTGCTTTGACTTCAGAGAAACAGGAGAGAAATCAAAGAGGGAGGGATAAATTCAGCAAACTAGCTAGCTACCAAAGTTTTGGTTTATATTTATATTAATGAAGAACAATCAATTAATTCTATCAGCGATGGTTGTTTGATAACAGAGACAGCAACTCCCATGATCCCTTGCTACGTCATAACTCCATCTTTGGTCATTACTGTGGTTTAGAGACTCCTAGTGGCAGAAAAAAAACATCATACTGTGCATTTAAAAAAAAAAGTTTCCACTCATGTTGGAAAATGCAGCAGCAAGTTTTCAGAGCAGTTTTCACCAGTTTTACCTTTTTCCATCACTGCTTCACAACATCACATAACAGCCAGCTGGTCATAAAACAAGCAGCCAGTTCAGGAAATGACAGCACAGTTACAACACAGCCAAGACGATGACTTTTGTTCAGTCTATAAACTTAAAATCAAGTCTGACGTCTGAGGTATTCTGGTCACATCTCAGCTTTTTCTGACATTCTTGGTGGCGTTTCCACAGATCGAGGCAGCTCGGTGCCGACAGATGACTCTGTCCACTCGTTTCTGTGCAAACACACAGAGGCAAGACAGTGCAATACTGCAGCAGACACACAGGGGAGATGCTCAAAAACATCAGTGTAAACAAAGAGCAGTTCAGTGATTAACAGGTATTAATTACAATCTGCTTCTGGCCACCCATAAGCACCTGTACCTGTGCCTGAGGTGTGTGAAATGACCCCAAAAAATATGCAACACAAACAAAACAAAACATGTGTGTCAAAATCTGCCCCTGTGGTGTAAACAACATGCATCAAAAACACATGCCTGAACCTTCTGCAAGAGCAGTTTAAGGTGAAATGACTTCCCGGCGCTTTGTGCCGTGCAGCAGAGCCACTCAAGGTGCATTAAAATGCAGCCAACTGGGAGCAAAGACAATTCATCAAACCATCTCTGCAAAACAGGAGTCCAACGCTCTCCAAACTGAAGAAAGAGGAGCCACACAAGTGCCACCTCTCTGCACACACTGCCAGCTGCTTCCTGCAGCAACAGACTCTCTTTTTTCTCCCCCCCCCGTCTCCCTTCCTTCCTTCCCCGCTGATTCTTACCCATACTGGTGGCTGTGACTGTACTCAGCGGGATCCTGCAGCACATCAGGCTCCCTCGCCGGACTCTCCATCACGTCCACCGCCCCGTCCCTCAGGTACGGGTTGCCCGGCAAGTCTCCATTTACCTCAGAGTGCGTCCCCGGTGGTGGCATGCCGGTGGGCTCCACTGTCCGAGGATCGGGCTCTGTGACCTCCTCCTCCATCAGACTCTTAGATGCAGCTGTGCCTCCAGCAGCAGCAGCGGCAGCGGCAGCAGCAGCAGCAGCGACACACTGCCTGTCCACAAACGACTGAGCCCGGCTGCCTCCACAGTTTGGGTTTGTACCAGAACAGCGACATCGGTTCCCAGAAACCCCGTTGTTAATATTTGAGCAGTGAGAGCAGCAGGTACGACAGCTTCTCTCATGCTCCACTCCTTGGCTGCTCCTCACTCCCTCCCTCCCTCCCTCCCTCCCTCCCTCCTTCTTTGTGACTCCCTCTCTCCCCCCCTTTTTTTTTGCTCTCTCTTTCTCACTCACTCTCCAGTGCAAACATTCCTCCACATGGGGAGACGGAGTGGAGGGCTCATTAGTGAGTCCCAATGACAGACTCAGCCCCTGCCTGCCTCCCTGCCTGTGGCTGCGCTCACAAAATACACAAGGATGGGTGAGAGAGAGGGGGGAGAGAGAGGGAGACAGAGGCAAAACAAGAGAGAGAGAGAGACAGAGACTCTGAGACTGAGAGCAGACATTTAAATAAGGGATGACAAACAGGAGCTGACAGGGAAAAAAGATGGAGAAAGTATAAAGCAAGATTTAAAGATTAAGGTGACAGAACAATAGAATCTGTATGTGTGAGTGAGTGTGTGAGTGTGTGTCTGTGTGTGTGTGGGTGTGTTTGTGTGAGTGTGTGAGTGGGTTAGTGTGTGTGCAGGACGAACACACACACACACACACACATATACACTTTGTCTTTATGGATTATGCCGACAGTGCGCTCTGCAGGTCAACACGGGGATGCTGTGAAGACACATCACACAGAGAGCGCGACGCGTCTCCGGCGGAGCGCGCCGTGCGTAACTACCGTGTGCGGCAACAGCGCGCGCTGGACGCTGCGCAACAGAAGGATGCTGATGGTGGGTGGGTGGGAGGCTGCCAGCGGGGGGTCCACAGAGAGAAAAAGAGAGGGAGAGCAATGCTGAGCCTCCTTACAGCTCTAGTACATCACATCGACCACCAATACACACACACATGCACACACACACACTTCCTGTGAGCTGCTCGTCATCAGTGTGACAAGAAACTACATTCATGCAACAGACGCGCGCCAACAGGCGTTAATGTTAATGTCGGATGTGATTAGGAGCCAGTCAGAGATTGTGATGTTTGAGGCTATTTTTCTCTGAAAGCAGCGCGCCGGATGTCCTCAGACGATTTGTCTTAAGCGGGTCAACGTTCAATAGTTAATTAAAGAAACTTTATGCAACGCAGATTAGACGATGCGGGCGCGCAAAGCTCATTACGCCAAAAAAAAGAAGTTAATTATTTATTTGTTTCATCTTAAGGGCTGTTTCTCACACGTTGCACACAGTTTTCACCATCTTTTAAGACAAATAAGAATGTGAATTTTTATCAGATTTCATGACTCTTTTGAGTGAACATCAGCAGGTGCTGATCGATCCAAACAGGTGTGGGCCGCCCGCGAGCGCCTCACCAGAAACATCAATGAGCTCTAATGGAGATCCAGTCCATTCATTTCCCACTGAGCATAATTTATTGTGTAATTTCCCCCAACTTACCTTTGAGGGTGTTGAGTGTCTGAAGGTGATCAGTCAAATCCGCAAATCGATGCCCGCAGTAAGATCCAGTTTCTAGACTTGCGGCGGACTCGTTAATCAGCCTCGTTGATCGAGCTGGTTGATTTTTTTGGTTTATTAGAGAATAAATCCTTTAGTTTGAGGATGCGATGCACTTATTTCCCATCATAACAGGTCGCAGGAGATTTCTTCTTTTTTTTTCTTTCAGCATGAAGTCCTGCAACAGCCTCGCGCCGCCAATTCAATCGAGTTGCACTTTTCGCCAAACTCTCATCAATATTTTTAAAAATTTATTCTCTCATTCCATATCCGGTTGCAGGAGTAAAGTCCATACAGAGGAAACGCTTTCGCTGCAAAGGTGCGTGGACTTAAAGTAAAAAAATAAATCCTTGAACTAAAGATAAAACACACACACGCGCGCGCGCACACACACACAGGTGCGGTTCGTCGGTGAGATTGATGAGAGAAGCCTCGCGGCTAAAGGAGACGCTCCAACCCAAATCAATACGCAATCGAACCGGAGAGCAGCGATTGGCTGTTTTTAAACTTGTTGTCCTTTTTCGGGTTTTTGTGTCATTTTCCACCGGAGAAACTACTCGCTCCGCTCGGAAATGGTTAACCGGGGAAATTTATTTTCGACGACTTGTTAATCCTTCTCCTCCTCGGCTCTAAATTTAAAAAGTGAACCTCCGTCAAGTGAGCCAAAACGAGAGACGATTTCCGGTGTTGGATTTCAAAATAATTATAGCATTGACAGCCACAAATCCTCAGCTTTTTAGAGTGAATGTAAAAAATAAAAAATCCTTTTAAAACTTGATCAAAAGTCATATTTATGTGATTATGTTAAGTTATATTTCTTTCAATTTTCAGACACTTAAGTTTTAAACTTTTATTTCAATAATTAAATCGTACTGTTTCCGTTTTGCTCGTTATTGTTTCGAAACTTGACGAAACTTTTAAAGCGCTTCTCTCCACATCATGACATCACTTCATATCAAGTTTTCATTTGATGTTTTCGTCATTATTGATTGTTTGTGTCATGTAACGTACAATGTTTCATATATCTTGAGTTTTAACAATAATTTTTAATCATTAATGGCAAAAAATCATATCTTACTTACCTATTTTATTGGGTTTTAATACATTTTGCCAAGTTTTCATCACACACAGCCAGTTTCCAATCGGAAAACTAACTGGAATCAGTTGTAGAGGAGGCACAAAGTAATTAAATCTGCATGAGACAAAGTTCAAACTGTAGTTTTCTGTTAGGAAAAATAATCCTGAAAGTATTTTTCCTTTGCTTACAGCTGTGTTGACTTTAAGCTGAACATTAGTCTATTCAGTTTTAATGACTTTAAGTGTTATTCTCCACTTCAGACGACTGTACGCTGACTGAAACAAGAGTGATGAGTCTGCCAGCCACCAACACTGAGATTAAAAGACTGAATAAATCAGAGAGACTGACTCTGACAGACTGCAGGTTAGTGTTTCCCTGACGACTGAAGCACCGCTTTTGAAACTGGTGACATCGCTGTGAGTGATGATTTCTGTTCAAAATGAAGCTGACAAAAAGTGACATCTGCTCGTGTCAAATGAAAACTTACCTGATGTTTTTTAGAGAACAGTAAACAAAACGGGTTCATTGTAGCTGACAACATTTCTGCTTTGAACTCCTGCAACTGTGACTGATACTTTAAGTCAGTTTTAATAAATTTAGGGTTCAATTAATGTAGTTCTGACTCCAGGACATTCCTACAAATACCTACAGTGTTAAACCGGTGAAGAGTCCACATCGTCCGGTGCAGGTAAGTCTGAGATACTTGTGATTCCACCTGATGAGAAGCCACAGAAGTTGTTTTGGGAATGAAAAGTGGCTGTTTGGTCTCCTCAATCTGACCTTTAGGAAGCAGAACAAACACATAAACACATTTCCCCTTATCGAGTTTTTGCTGAGCATGTTTTTTGTTGCACTTTGAGGAGAGAAGCTGTTGTACAACAAAGAAACCTGAGCTTATTTTCCTTTAGGGGCCAAAACTTTAGTTGTGGGTCAAAGGCCAAAAGCTGGATCTTGTTATATTGTTAGGATCAAAATCTTAACAGGATCATAAGATCTTATCTTTCTTGAATTAGTGTAACTCTTTTTACATTGTTTTTTTATTATTATTGCTTTTTTGGCTAAAATTGAACCTTATTTTGGGCTAACTTTGGGCTGATCTACAACTTGTACAGATGTGAAAAAGATGCTCAAGAAAATCTGCGATTTCTTTTCAGTTTCATTCATCTCCAGAAAAAAAATCCTCTTCTTCACAGGAAGTAATATCACCAAATGTCTTTGTTTTAACAGAAATCAGTCAGTGTTTAGTTGGTAATTTGTGGGTTTAAAAGACATTTTTATGTCTTTGTTTAAAGTGGGAGACATTTGTTCGAAGAGTGAATATAAAACCACTCTCTCCAAAGTCTTTCAGCGGCCGTATTTCAGTCCAACCAGCTTCAGTCAAACACAAACAGGAAAAATGTGTTGAAACAAATAATGTGCAGTTCAGCTGTCTGAAACAGTTCACACACACTCGACACACACAAGGAATGACAGGAAAGATGTGACCAAACAAAAAGTCTTGAAGATGGTCATTTTTTAAAATAAAAAAAGAAACTGGTTTCCTGTAAAATGCCAGTTAAAAGCAACATGGTTACGAGTCTGATGAAGGAGTTTTTTTTTTCACGTCTTCTCTTTTTCTTCATCGCTCTTCTTGTCAGTTTAATAACATTATTGCTTGTGTCTAACAGGGTGTCATAAGGTTAATGGTACTAATCTGGATTCAGGCTAATGTGCCCACTACAAATGCCAGAAGACAGAAAAAAAGGGCCATGCCAAAAATGCCACCCACTCTTTTACTGTCATTACGACTGTTATTTTTCTCATTTTACAACATTAGAAGGTTTTAAAGGCAGCCTGACTCAGTGTGAGTCAGCATGTAGGAGTCACAAGTCCTGAGACTGGATGCATACGTGGCCGTGAACCTTCAGTGGTTGTATAGTCTCACACAGTGGACATACTGCTTATTAGATTAACGCTAAATACCTTTCACTGAGTCAACACAGAGGCAGCTGCATGCAAAACACCGTCTCGTTTTATGCCTACAAGTTTTATTTTAACAGTAATGTCTCTTTGTGTCAGTGCATGAACCTCTTTTTCATTAACATCCTGTCAAAAGCAGAGCAAGTAGAAGAGACAAAGCTAATGGAGCAACAAAAACAGCAAAGAAACAGTAAAATATCAGACTTCCTATTTACTTATAAAAGGAGTGAAACACAAAGCTGAAACACTTCATGTAAAATATGATGCAAGCGGAAGAAAATAAGTGAGATTTGTTTCGACACTTCAGCGCTTCTATGATTGTCGTACAGTAAACCGACGATATGCAACATTTACTTTTTATAAAAAACACATTTTTACGAGAGTCTAAAATGTAATCAGAGCAATCGGAGCTTCACCTGCAGGTTTCAATCACTCAGCTCTGTTATTTACATGCAGATTTATTTGCTCTCATGCAGTTTTAAGCGCATATGCTCATATTTTTGGTAGGAACAGTCTGTTGCTTGTAGTTTGGTTTCTGCACAGACGTCAGAACAGCTACCACTTCACACTCTGTTGATGCTAGTTAATATTTTAACATTTCCAACATAAATTCTGGTCGTTTGTTACCACGTTGCTCCTCTAAAGAAAAAGTGCTGCAGAGAAAAAAAAACAGGAGAACTTGAAAAATCATCACTCAAGTAATTTTAGAGAGAGAACTTTGAGACAAATTTCAGTGTGAGCTGTTGTATCAGGTTTGGGTTTAATATGTGCCTCATGCAGGGAACACTGTGAGCTGCTCAGATCTTCTCCTCTCAAACAGACACACACGCTACACACACACACACACACACACACACACACACACACACACACTACACACACTCACCATGCATCACATATCCAATCTGCGCTCAGTTCCTACACCAGTTCAGCCTTGGAAAGCTCATCACCATGAGGTGTGTGTGTGAGTGTGTGTGCATGTGTGAGTGTGAATGCATGTCTGAGCAGTGTGTGCATGTGTGTGTGTGTGTTCCTGCCAGAATGAGTCACGTTGTCTCTGTTTCTGCTGTGTCTTCGTCTAACTTTTTCAGAGGGGGGGTCTAATGAGTCGATGCGTCTGTTTCTGGATTTGCTGTAATGAAACTTAAGTCCCCGCCGATTCTCCTGACAGCTGCTGAGGACCACGAAGCTTCTGGCTGCTGAGTTTCCTTGTTGGGGACAAACAGAAGGATCCTTTCAAACCTCAAACAACACCGCTGTGATACGAACACACACGGCGAACAATAAATGATTATCATGTCTGTCACCCGTAGCTGCTGCAAACGCTGGAATATCACTCCCTGAGATTAAAAGGAGCCCAAAAGGCAAAGACAAAACGTTTGCTTACCGCCACTGTTTGTAGTGTTTTTCACTTTTTTAATGCAGTAAAATCAATAAACATCATTGATATTTTCTCTCAGGATTACACATGTGCCATTAAAAACTCTTTTTACCACAGTTTGCTTTTATAAAACTAGATTTCTTGCATGCTGAGGCAATTTAAAGTTACTCATCTGCAGCGGCGAATCATCAGGATTCATTAGATTCATCAGGATCAAACATCAGGAATCATTTCCTCAACATTTCCTGTCAAACTGAATCTCTTCTCTTCCCTTTATTGGTATTTATTGTATTATATAAGTGTACGATGAGTGAACACATTGTAATCTCAATGGGTTTGATTGTGCATTAGCGTCACATCTGACTGATAAACGTTAGATTTGATGATTTATGGCCCAATTTGTGTGAACTATTCTGTATTCATGTGTTTTGTCAACTTGAGCTGCTGCTTTAATTGAATTTAAACTTATGCAACATTGATCGTTCACTGCTCAACCAGGCAAAGAAACTCACAGCACGTTCCTGCCCGACTCACATGCACCAGGTGACAGATGAGACCTGAAACCTGAACATGTGGCAGCTGCCCTGCTGGGTGACACACAGGCAAAACTGGGTATTTTTAAATAGTTTTATCCTATTTTTTATTTGAGTTGCACCATCGTTTAGGCATTCAAGAGACACCCTTACACAGTGGATTCATTTTTATGCATTAAACAGGATGCAGCCTGTCTGTAAATGAGACAAAATATTCCATTTAAATCCTGAATGAAAGGATCTTATCATCTGATCTGAGGTGGAGAACATGCAGATTATCAATAAGGACCTTTATTGTAAAGTAAATAATAACAATAAGCATAAAGACAGTTGTAGCTTAGCGTTTCAGCAAGCCCCCCTTTGCTTTTCAAGCGAAGGAAGCACTTGCATGTTATGTAACTTGTGCATTACATTTGGGGACTGAGTCTATTTCGATCGCTGCACGGTTGCAGGAACATTTTGCTGCATTTTTTTCATGTCGGCAGAGCGAACAGCTCACACTTCAGATGGTTGCTATGTTTGACCTTTTTCATGTTTCTCAGGATTCTCTTAAAAAGGTGATTATTTTTAGTAGACAGGACACACACAGAGCTTTACGGCTACAAACATTGTTTTTAAAGAAGTTCCAGAAAGCAGCAGATAAGATGTAACCAGCAGCTTCACAGGAGGAAACGTCTCCTCAGGTAGTGAAGCATCAGTGCAGCTGCTCCCGCTTGTTTTATGGCTCACAACAGGGACATAAAAACTACTCTTAACTCCAGTCTAAAATATTGCAAACGTTCGGGTTCAGCAGTTTTACTGTTATACAGTGTTTTGTTTAATGTCGACATAAAAAAGAAAAGGTGCAGAAATGCAAAAGCACCAAAAGCCTTTTTCATTCAGCTTCTACATGATGCATTTTCAGCCGACTGCCAAAAACAAAGAGAAGCAGCTCTGGGAAACTGGAGACTCAGCTGTGCAGACAGAAAGGTGCAGGTGTGTTCTCAGCTAAACGCCACAGACAAGGTTCACAAACAAAAGGACAAATATCTCCTGTTTGCAGCTTTTCAAGTGGGATCAGACACATTTTAAGGATCTCTTTTGATGTAATTAAGTGGGTCTTGTTTTCTGAACTGCACTCAAACTCTGAAGATCTCATAATTTCTGTTATTTCAGACTTTCTTGTCTTTACTTTTTGTAACCTAAACCTCATTTTACATAATCAACTGTAAAGCAAACACAGAATTATACAACTCAACATGTTTTCAGAAGGTAATTTCCATCTTTGGCTTCATCATCTGCTTTCCATTCATACCCTAATGTACACAAACACATGTAATACACTGACTTTCACATGTTGCATGAGTTACCGTCATACTGCCGATGCAAAGAGGAATAACATCACATATTTTTGTTCAAAGTGTTTTTAAATTTGATGGGCTGCAGTAACAGCTCAGGTCCATTGAGATGCTACTTCACATGCATGTAAAGTTGGCATTCATATCTTTCAAACATTCCCTGGTCAGTTGTGACGGGGTATAAGTTTTTTATTTTTTTTATTTTTTATGGAGTTGATTAGCAGAGTGTGATTCAGCTCTGAGGCTTGGAAACCTGCCTGAAAACATATTTCCAATCATATACAGGCGACTGCGTGCCAAACCACAGGCAGCAGGAAAAATAAATGTTGTAGGAAAATAAGCTTCGGCCCAAACGTTGGTGACTTTTTACAGCTTTTAAACATGCAATGGATCTGAAACTGGGAGGAGACCCTCACAGAAGACACAGAGCCCATCTGGTCTGAGAAGAGGAAGAGGAGCTGGAGGACGTGGCGAGGAAAAAAAAGACAAAGGAGGTCTTGGCTGCTCTGCTTTGCTCTTTGCCACTTTTACCCTGATTGGATGAGAATTAAGTGAATGGACTGAAGTTATACAAACTGACACCAGCAGCAGGAAAAAGAATAATCCAGTATCAAGTTACAACATCTGGGAATCTGCTGCAGGATTCACTTTCAGTTTTTGGCTCATGGGGCGGAAAAAAAAATGTGGATGGTCATAAAAAACTGACAAATTATTGCCTTGTTGTCATCGAGAATGTGTGATGAAGCATTAGCTTATTTTCACATCCAGCAGACGCATCAGCCCTCATTTAAAGTCACATGTTTGTGTGCAACTAATAAATAAAAACCCAACATTCAGTCTCCTTTAAGCTCTGTTTTGGTCTCCAATTCTAGAAAAAAATAAAAACATAGAAACGTCTGTAGCTGCTAAATGCTTTGCTAAGTTTTTAAGTCTGTCTGCTCGTAACACACAGTACGATGAGTTTTTCAGAGGGCGACAGAAGGTTCATGAAGACGATGAGACTGAGCTGTGAAACAAAAACAAATTGTGTCACATCATGTCTTTATTAATATGATGATTTATGGAGGCTTAAACTGATCAAACTATACTTTCCCACTGTATCACTGGAACATGAAGGCAGCATCCTGAGCTTCTGAACATGTGAACTTTAGGTTTGTTTCATTTTGTTTCCATGTGACTGACCGGGACACAGCTTTGATCACTGATGTGTCTGCAAATGTCCAGAACAAACCGTTCTCTGTATGGTGTCAGGATGGACACACACACTCACACACACACAAACACACACAAAAACACATACAAACATCTAAAAGTGGCATCAGCGCCTTTAAAATCTCAGATTAAACAAAAATTTCTCCCCTAAAGCCAAGTTAAGTGACACATGTCCCTCTTTCAGCCTGTGTGTGTGTGTGATGGATAATAATCAGCTCAGTGTGATTCAGCTCACACACACCGACCTGCCGTCTCACCTGCTAACCTGCCTGTGGCTCATTCATCAATCACACTCTCTGGGCTGGATGGCACAAAGCAGACCGCAGGACGCAAAGGTTAAAGGAAGGTTTGATCCTTCTGAGACTCGACAATGATCTCCTTCTTAAACATGCACACACACACACACCCACACACACACACACTCTTTCTCTGTAGGACAGTAACACCCTCAGATTTAAGTGATGAAGTAGGTTAGTTTCATTTCAAATCTTGATCTTATTTCACTTTCATTCACCTCTTGAGATTTTTTTCTTGGTGTCATTCAAAGATTTTATCATTTTTTTGTCTTTCTCGCCAAATGTTGAATCTTTTTGATAAATCAGTGCTTTCTATAGATATAAGCTTTGATATCCCCTTTACAAACCAAAGCTGAATGCATCACTTTTCTTTTAATCAGTGGGGATCCAGAAAAGAAGTGTCATAATATGCACATCATTTACAGACGGAGGGACGTAGGAAACCAAATTTTATGTTATTGCCATTTTCAAACATGGTCATCAGCACAGAGTTGACTTCTTTGCTGTTTAATTCATTGCCAACCACCAGTGTTAATATTCCATTAGTGCAGGAAGCCACATTCACTGTGCAAATACACTTAGTTGTGGAGGATGTGTGGACACAATTAGCTGACAACTGCTTTTTAACAGATTGATCATCTGTTCAAACACAGTGTTTCAGATTATGATTTGAACTGCTTCATAAAATTCCATCTTTTATGCAATCGAAGCAAAAGTGAAAACAGGTTTTTCTCTGAACTCTTTCAGCACACGTATGCAGAATTTTCACTTTCATGTTTGTTGCCAGCGGGGATCTTAGTAACACCTTGATGCGAGATTTACTGCACATGCAGAGCAAAACCTCAGCGACAAGCTAATAGTGTTAGTGGATAAACATGGGAGAGGCCTGTCAGTCATCTTTACAAGGAGGTGTGTTAAGTGTGCTAACTCTCCATTTACATCAAACCCCAAAGAAGACACTTACAGAGTGACTCTGCAGCGCTTGATGCAGTTCGGCATGTCGAATTAAATGCACTCACATTATTCTTGAAAGCTTTGGATTGAATCCACACATGAATAACAGCCATAACTGAGTCAACACCTAAATCAATAAGTTGATGTTTAATTTGACTTCAGTTTGTTGTTTTTGCATCACATCACATCGTGCAAGTGTTTCTTTTTTGTGAAAACTGAGTGTTTATTTTTGTTTTTTCATTAAATAACTAATTAAAAGTATGTTAATGTTGGACTACAAAACATTTTTCAGGTCAACATCAGTGGTGTCAGTTTAGTCCAGCAATTTAAATAAAAGTGGTTATTTAAGAATGCTGAAGATAGTAAAGGGCTTTAACCTTTAAAGTGATCTTTTAACTGTGTTTTTTGGTGCAAAACTTCTGTGTGGACAGTTCCCCCCTTTTTTCCACGAGTGGTGAAACAGACCATATGACAGCTGAGCCTGCAGAAAGGAAGGATGAACCAAGACACAGCAGGCAATTAGTACATATCTCTCCTAATCGCTCTGCACCAAGAACGCATTTCTGCACTCATTACTGAGACAGATTTTCTATGATTCATCGCGTTGCCGTGTGATTTACCACCAGTCAGTTGTCAGGCGAGAATTCATTACGCCATTAGGATGCAAATCCACCTTCGAAAAATAAAGCATCAATATGCAAGACGATGCCTTCGTTAGACGGTCATTTGGTTAATTGAGTCACTTTGTTTAAAGAGGGGATTAGCACATCAGCTAATCAAGGTCGTTCCCCACAGCGACCGTCTCACACCGAGGCAGGCGTGCAGGCGGGATGCAAACGATGCCGCCGCTGCTTTACACTTCTGAGGGCAAATGTCAGTTTTAAATGCACTCAGAAAACCTGATGGTGTGTGACGGAAGTGATTGAGGAGCATTAATGAAATGAATTAATGGTGAACTCCCACATGGCAGGAGGTCAGGTGTGTTTATCTGCTGACGGAACATTCGTGTTGCACAGCTGAGCTCCACTGATGCTTCAAGCGATGTGAAAAATGATTTGTGGTCCAGGAGGAAGAGGCATCAATTCAGCTGGAGCAGAAAGGAAAGAAAAAAAACCCGGATCACAGACACTGTTCTGCTGCAGCACCTCAGAGATGATCGCTTTTATTACACCACATCAATTATTTGCCACATTATTGTAAAGGAAAATGTTATTAAGACGGAAGAAAAATGGGATTCAACAGGGATGATGAATGGTTTCGGTGGTAGCATCAGTAATATAACATGATTCAGTGGCTCAGTGCGATGAAAAGATTTTTCAGTTGCTCATTAAAGAGAAAGAAAACAGAGCTGCAACAAGGTGCAACATCCACTGCCTCCACCTTTTCTTTTCTTCAGTGCTCAATAAAACAATGACTAATTAACTCTGCCTCCCTCTCTGCAGTGTGACACTGAACCAGAGAGTCCATTGTGTTCTCATTTGTTTGGGGCTCTTGATGTCACGTTCAGCAATTTCCTCTTTGGCAGAGGGCAGCTCAACATTTGGTTCCCGCTCCCCTCGAAATCTGTTGGTTTGACAGAGTGCCGACGAGCTCATCGCAGCGTGTGTGTGTGAACGCAAAAGTCCTGCACGTAAACACACAGGCACGTAAACACACAGGCATCTGAACAACACACAGGCATGTAAACACGTGGATGCAGGCGGTTCGTCAGGTTTTATGGGTCACCACTTTCAGGCGTTTTAGACAACATATATGTAAAGTCACACAGGCATCTGAACATACGAGCAAGCCTGGATTCACACACATCAAACTGCACACAAACACACACACACACACATATATATTCAAATGAACCCACTGCAGACAGGCTTTATATAAGAGGCCCATCAGAAAAACACAAATGTATGTTGTGTTTTCAAAGAGGCCTCATTTCTTTTCAACCTCACGTGAGTTTTGATTCAAGAGGAAACTGTTTCTGAGACAAAATGTGAAGAACCAGCAGCAGTGAGAAGTGAAGCATTACAACACAGGTGAGTGAAAAAGTATTTTATTTAAAGGACGAGTCCTGAAAGTACTGTACTTCTACTCTTTACTCAAGCACATTTATTACTTAGGAATCTACACTTTACTTTACAACACTTAACAAATACTTTTATTGCATCAGATCTGCTCTAAATGTGAAGATTTAGTTATAAGTGAGGAGCTTTTCTTTGCAATGTTACGAGCTGAAAGACAAAGAAGAGCCACATGTCTTTTAATGTAATGATGACGGCGCAAAACCCAGAATAAGAAGCAGCTCCCACCAACCAAGCTTTTCCACATCAAACAGGACACACACACACATTCACACAAGTGCATGGTTATCAACAGCACACACACACACACACACACGGAGGCTGGGGGGAATGAGCTGGTGGAGTAATGGCTTGAGCTGGTGGAGCTGCAGAGCAATCTGTGCTCACACAGCCGAGGCAAAGCGACTCTTTTTCCACATCTCTGTCTGACAAAACACGAAATCACACAGATAATAACCCCCAACACATTCATCAGCCATCTGCAAAAACCATTATCACTTTCACACCCCCCTGAGTTTTGGCCACATTGTTATCATTACGCACACACACGGAGACACAAACTTGAGGACATCACCTTTGCAGGTATACAAATGATTCCCCTGTCTGAGTGCTGAGCGGACGCTGACAGGCGGCGTGACACACGGACCTGCACACAAACTGTTTACAGTGCTGCCATCAGAGGCTGACTGAGGCTCCAACACACCGCCAGCAGCTTACAAATGGATGAGAGAGCCTCTGGGAGAAAAGCAGGGAGGGAAAAAAAAAAAAAAACAACAAAACACATCACCACCTACTGCTATTTTTCAACAGTCTCTACAGGGCCGGCGACTGTTTGGGAGCTCAGCTCAGCGGACAACCTGCTGTTTTAATGACGGACCGAGCTGACCTCTGCTCGGCAAACAAATCACCCTGCGAGAATATCAGGCTGACTTCGTGGGCAGACGCTCAACTTTTAATGGATATTCCGTCAATGTTTTGACTTATTTTCTAGACCTCCGCAGAGTTATCGAACTCCAAAACGTAACCGGAAATGTACTTCAAAGGAAAAACAATCTATTTACTGGGTGCCAAAAAAAAAGATATCTCATTTGTTTTGGGTCTTTTCTCTCCAATGGCACTTAAATGCACCAAACTCAGTGAAAAGACCAAAGCACAAAGCATTTTGGATGTACTGCAGCCGTTTAAGTCTCCATCTGTCACTGTTTGGCACAGCCAAGTGTGTGTGTTTTTAGCTTCGCATATGCTTAGCTAAATGCTTCTTTAGAGGCTTTGGGGCTCAGGATGCAGCTCTGCAGACAAATTTTTAAATGTGAGAACAATCAGTCTTCAGCAGTGTGTGTGTTTGTGTGTTTGTGTGTGTGTGTGTGTGTGTATGATATGTACTTGTATGAGCATAATCACAAAAATGAACTGATGACAACAACATCAGATGGTAATTCCCTCTCTGGTCTTCTCTCTGTCCTCCTACAAAGCACACACACTCGTTCTGTTAAAAACAATCACTGTAATCTTTCCTGTTTCATGTGGCCTCAGTTATTAATTATTCGTCTCTGTTGTGTTAAAAGAGCTGGAGGATGATAAAAACAAACTTTTCATTCCAAAAATATCAATGCATGCGTTAACATTATGAAAAATGCATCCTTAACTCCTGGCGACTGCAGTCTAAAATCATTTTTTGAGACAGAGTTATTCGGTTTCAGTGTAATGAACTGAATGTGACAATAAGAGAGAAAAGTCTCAATGAGCTGATCTGCTGTTCAGCTCATCTTTCTGCTTTTTTTCTGTTTACTTCAACGGCCTCTTTGCAAAACTCAATTTAAATCTCTCAGACTTTCTTTGACAAGGTTGAAGAGGCATGTTTACAAAATGGAAATCAAAGCTGCAATATTTCAAAACCGTAAAGGATTTTTAGCAACAACCGAATGCATTCATCATTTCTATATTTCAGTCATTAAACTAAAACACTCTGAATGACTTTTAACTGCAAGAGCAGCAAACAGTAGGATGTCAGAATGATGGGACAGATTATTTGAATGATACACACTTATTTTAATATTCCAGTCTGGATAGAAAAATAGGATTTAAAATTCATTTTGTTATGTTTTTTACATTGTTAATATGTCACCCTTCATTAAAACAGCAACACAGAACAGTTGTTAAAAACACAGTGAAACTTATTTTTACTTACATGTTGTCTAGTGCTGCTTTATTGACATTTACATTAGTCTTTGCAAGTTTTAAGTTGGTAGAAGACCAACAAGTTCAGGCAAAATGAGTCGATGTGGTCATAAACTGCTGTGGAGAAACACTTCCTTTCATTTTCCCTTTCCTGTAAAAGCATATCGTTTTTTTCTCCGAGAGATTGAGCACAACATCTGATGAATCTGATGACGCCACTGTAAAGGCGAGTCTTTAGTGCTTGAGTAGGAAGGGAATTTCAAAGGTAAAAATCCTTAAATATAATAATAATCTAAGTATTTTTACATTTTAAACAACTGGTACAAACACTTTTGCACCATATGTAGCCACATAAAATAATTTAGGAGTGTCAAATGTGTGCACAGTCTTGTTTCTCTTATAAATATAAGCACTGTTGCATCACGCTGTCCCAAAACTGCCCCGTGTTTTTTAAAAGGCACCAGGACATTTGAGGAGGCGAGAGACCCGACAAACTGTCGATAAAACGAGACAGTGACATATGATGCACAGACACCTTTGCAGCCTGTTACCTGGTGTTCCCTGGAGCAGTACAACCATTACCCATCATCCCCCAGGGTCTTCTCACTGTCTCCAGGCAGGTTTCCTCTCCAGAGACGTGCAATCTGCTCCTGTCGTTTATCTGGCTGCACAAGCTGTTACGTGTGGAGCGAAACAAGCGCAGCAGGAAATGCATGAGTGCGAACGATCAGGGTCAATTCAAAGAGATCTCTGCTTCAGCTTCACTTCATTTAAAGCTGCTTCGTGTGCTTGTTTTTCTAAGCTGAGTGTTTAGCAGATATTAACAGTTACGTGACTTTACACCCTGCAACCTCAGTCATCAACAGTTTACAGGTGTGTTTTCTCTCAGGTGATTCGTGATGATAATCTCACTGAAAAGTCAAACATCGAATGAGACTCAGTCAGCATCTGCATCCATGCAGAGGTTTTACAGATTACTTAGTCTGTTTGATAACTGTTGCTAGATTTGAATTGCGATATTATTTCTTTTAATCACCTGTTGATTTTGTGGCAATAATAATAATAATAGATTTAAATGTGGATATGAAATCGCTCGACTCAACTTTGACTTTTTATAAATCTTCACCAACACGACCTTCATCAGAGTGGAACAGGAAGTTGGTTCTGCTTTTTTTATACATATCCGCCCTGTGTGCCTTCCTGTTGGTACTTGAAATAATCAAACATTAATACAAAACAAGCAAAAAAGCACTTTGTATTTAATGTTTTCAACTAAAGGTGCTGCCATTCACCAGTTCTGGAAATAACAAGGATACTAAAAAACTACAGTTCATTCTTTCTTTAACTCATGTAGGTGGTGATGATTTACCTGCAACCTGCCATGAAAAGGAAAAGTAATTCAGTATAATTATTATATAATTTTTCAACAGATATGGTTACATCCTCTCTTTACCTCCCTACACTCATATGTTGAGTGTAATTCATCTGCCACAAACACACAACAATGCATTTGACTGCTAGCTTTATGATTTCCTTTCAAAATGTTCTACAAATGTGGTGAAAATATTGTTACTTTGAATTTTTCAGGCCATAATGTGCAGTTTAAATCTGATATTGTTACAGCTCTGATATCATCCCAACGCTGGAACATAAGATGCATATTTTTGTGATGCTGATACTTTTTACTGACTGTAGTTTACATTTGTAAAATATGAGAGCGAACAACAAACCGTGTGAGTGAACTTGAAAGGGAATAATTGAAGTTTCTGTGCTGTTGTATCACTTTTGAACTTCACTTCTGCCTCCAGCTTTGTTCAATTAGAGCTCCTCTGTTGGCCTTTAAGTGCAGCTCAGAAAGCAGCTTCTGCTACAATTATTGTAGTCTTCAAATGTCAAGTTACCACTTTGTGGCCAGCACAGAAAAAAAAAGATAAAAATAAGATAGAAAGCCTGCAAGAACGTGTTACACACTTGCCTTTATGCACCTTTGTTTGTGTGAGTTTCATATAAAATTCACAAAGACAGAACTGAGAATTTCAAACAGGTTTATTTTCGACACCTGCTGTTTCTCCCAACAGGAGGCGCTGCAACACCGCAGACCTTACAAAACAAACAAAAATGGACTCAATACGTTTACATCTAGATTTTTACATTAAAATAAAAAAATGGACTCAAATTTTTTACATCTGGTTTCATTAAAACATCAGTGAAGGATTTATTCTGGCCAGCTGGACTCGAGGAGGCGAACACGTGTTTGACCAGCATGAAGCGACATCAGCCACCCATGATGCTGTTCTTCACACACCCACCATGTTTTTAATTTCTAGTTAATTATCTTTGTGCCAAATTTTTGTGTCAATTTAACTCTGAGCTGATGTTTTGATGTCATGCTGCTGTGATCTGAGAACAAAGTGATACTAATTAAATTTTGACTCAATCTTTCAAAATCCGCAGTACAAAACAGTGATATGACTTCTGCTGTTTTACTGCTTAAACTCACTTTATATCATTGAGCTTCTAATGGCTTTTTGAGACGATATCATCCATTACTTGTGAAGCTGCAAGAATCAGTAACTGTCACATCCAAAAGGTTCGTATTTGAGATATAAAATTACACAAATATGTATTTGATTCTTAAAAATATTTCCCACTTGTTACTTTGCAAACAGCCAGAACGACAAACCTTTTTGTCTGAAGCTGCATTATTTTCTACAATCCAGACTCAGTGCACTGAAACCAAACAAAGCTTCCACTGTTGCTAATGTGCAACAATTCAACCTTTGGGTTTAAAAAAAACAAACACCAGAGAGAGCGATAAGCTCGACTCACCCGGTGGAGACGCAGCTTTGATGCTCATCCCTTTATTGCTCGATTCTCCCACCACAACGTAAATAGACTTCTTTTCCTGATGTGTGGGAGGAAGAGCAAAGGTGTCATCGGAAAGACATGTTGCTCCCACAGACGACACGAGGAGAAGAGCTGCTCCTTACATGCTAATCATGTCTGGAGCTTTGCTGTGCAGCTGCCTCGTTAGAAACTGGATCATTAAAAATGTCAAATGAGGCTGGTGATGAAGCCACAGCCAGGTTCAACTTTAACGGTGTAAACCTTCCCAAGTGCTGCCAGATGGTTACACAGATCAAATCCACTGACATCATAGCAAAATCGCTTCAAACACAATAAACAGCATCAAAGATCTCTGTACACAAAGCAAATGTGATGGGAACATAGCAGAAAATTAGGGTAAAAAAATGGATTTTGGAAGGTTTTGATTGACTTTCTTATAAAATTTAGATTCAAAATGGAAGAAAAATTAATAAAAGAGTTTCAGTTTATGAGAATAAGGACAGCTGTGGACAGGAACAGCTGTCCTGCTAAACGTTACAACTCAGAGAGGACGGAAACAAAAACACTGAAACCCTATTTTATAATTTTTTGCTACAGACATCAAGAATTGCTCTATCCATCCCTCTTTCTCTCTCTCTTTCTTATTAGCATCCTGAAATGTCTTTGGTTTTGTTGCGCCTTTGGAAACGCGTGTCAGCCGGGTCAAAGCCTTGTTCCTGGGCTCCAAACAAAGCCCAGCTGGGGGTCTTGGCTACGTAGTCCAAGGCTGAGAAGCTCTGCTGGCCCCCACTCTCCTCGTGAGCCTGCACCAGCTCCTGGAAACGCTCGTAGTCGATCCATGTGCACCACTCGCCGTCCACCTTGAACTGTGAGGACACAAAAAGCAGAGAAACATGGTGATAGTTGAGCGAGCTTCAGGAGTTTAAGCCTTTTTTAAGCGTTTTTGAATCTCTATGTGGAAACTGACGTGCTTTTGAAATCCATTTAATAAAAATCAACCTGAAATTCTTACAAAGAAAACATTAACGTCTTATTGAGGAAAATCTTAATTTTTTAAAAACCCTGAACTGATTTAACTGAAGATGCGAATAATATAAGTGACAGTGTGAACACATTTCTCTGATGGTTTTATTCTTTACTTATGAATCAATGAATCTGCTGTGATATGATGGGAAAATTAGATCTGAAAAATCTAAAACCAAGATTATTTTAATGTTTTTGTGTCCAAGGCAAACCAAAGGATGAGCCAAAATCATAAAACACACCTGTTTTTATATCAGTACAAAACTGTCTTCTACGTCACCTGTTATCACTTTCATCACTCTGTTTGTTTTTTATATGTCAATGCAAAACAAATTTGACAAACAACTATATCATTATAAAAATATTTCTCACCAAAATACCTAAATATTTTATCTGAAACTGCAAAATTACACCAAAAACAGAAACACACACACACTTAAAGCAGCAGGTAACAAAATACAAACGGAGGCTCAGTTCAGGTTTGTTCACGTTTCCCCTCAATGTGACAAATCAAAAGTCCACTCCATGTTTTACTGCAGATTCCCACTGAAAAATCCACCAAGATTGAGCTCAGAAATCCACACATCCATCTGATCTTCCTCCAGACAAAAGGCTTATGTTTTACCATTAACTGTCTACTGCAGAATCCTACTGTACACCTGGATTTGCTTCACCTGCACACCACCTGGGAGGCTCTGCTTTGAAACTCTGTTTAAAACACTGGGATTACTTCAGAGAACCACATTCAGATCAAGAAGTGGATGCAAATTCCATATATTCTCTGATACAGATGGAAAAATAACCACCGAGGGGAGCAAATCTCATGCAGAAAAGTGTTGCACATGCTGAATTTCAATGAGACTGAACTCATAGATGTGATCAAACAGGCCAACAGTGTCGAGTGTGTGTTGAGCTCTCTTGCTCCCATCTGTCACTCGCTGTTAGTTCAGCCGTTTTTTTTTTGTAAAACGGTGGTGGATTCACCAGGTCCACCTCCTCCCATCTCCTATCTCCCCTGCCTCTTACTCCATCCCCCAATTCTCCATCCATCTCACTAAAGAGAAGAAAAGGAGGAAAATAAATGGACAGGAGAGACTGTGTGTGTGTGTCTGTGTCTTGTGATAGTTCATGTAACCATGACAAATGCACATGTGGAGCTTTTTATGTTCACTACAGAGGCCAAAAAGAAGCCAAATCATCTATAATAATGTTGATTTTTATTATTATTTTGACTAAATTACAACACTGACTGTGAGCAGCTGTGATGTAAAGAAAAAACAGCTTTATTGTCATTATAAAAGAAATCTTATAACAAAACTGTGAGGTTAGAGCGTCAAACTCAGGACCTTTTGGCACTAACAGCACCAACCATAAGCTCCTCTTACTCTGCTGGACATTACTGCAGCTCAAGCTCTTCAGAGAACCTGGCTGATTCTCCATTTTCTCATATTTCAGCTGATCCTTTAGATCTTTACTCTCCATTTCCAGCTGGCTGCATGAGAAGCTTCCCTCTCCGGCTGCACTTCCAGATCTTTCACCTTACAATTCCTCCATCCAATTTCTTTTTCCTTTTCATCCAGCATGCTCTTTAAATTGTTAAACTTTCTTTTGCGCTGGTCCAAGTAAATGGGCAAGCACAGAAGGCTGAAGATTGTGACCTCTATTTTCCAAACATGCAACAGTACACTCCAGGTCATACAATTTCATGTTTCCCTTTGTGTCTGCAAAGGTGGAAAAGACTGAGACAAACAGAGCGAACACAGTCAGAATCATATCCAACACTGCCAGTCTGCTGAAGTTTAATGCTGTTTGGAGCAAAGTTTGATCTTTAAAAATGCTCCTTTCATGACTTCATCTCGCTCGTGGGGATTGGTTTGGAGGTTTTTGATAAACTCTAACTGGATGCATGATGGTGCTAAGTTGTCACTGGGGAAGAGATTTTTGTTTTTCTTGAGCTCTCAGCGTTTAGCATTTAAAAGCTCTTTCGGGTTCATAGCTGTTTTGACCAGAGCTCCGCGTGTGTCACCAGGGACTGCTTTAATATTTCTCAGACTTTCAGACCAAACTGCTTCTGGTCCTGTGATTCACAAAACAGGGAGGGAAAAAAAAAAAGTAGAGCTAGCATAACATCACTGACTGTCTCTGACCAAAAAAAGCCACTTAAAGTGATACAAAACGCACTCATAAAAGGAGCAACATTTATTTGCAGAGTTAAAGACTTTCCTGCTGGATATAAAGGCCCGTTGAGGCAGTAACGGCATTAAGCGTTTGAGTGTTAGCATTTAAGATGCCTCGCGCCTGCCTCCACCATCAGAGAGAAGCCTCTTGCTGCATTGCTAATGAGGCCTGAGACAGAGGGGGGAAAAAAAAGGAAAATGACGCCTATAGGGAGTTAATGTTTCTGGTAATGAGAAGGGATGATATTTGTTCAGCCGTCATCTCGGCAAAAAATTTCAGTCTCTGAGCAACAAAGCAAATCTGTTCTGTTTGGGACCAGAACAAAGCGGCCCTGTTGTTATTTTTTTGGTGAGGATCACTGAGGACAGCCTCATCACTGAGCGCCACAGGAGCTGTCGACATGTATGAGCTATACAGTGTACACACACACACACACACACACACACACAAACACACACACTCAGTGAGATCTAATGGAATATCATCACATCTCATTTTATTGCATGCTTTTTCTACTGTAGTCCTGAGATTTGCTCTGTAAATTTGATTTCCTGTGCTCTCTCCTTTTCTGCCATATCCAACAGATGAGCAGCCAAGTGTGAAAATCCTTTCACTTATGCCATCTAGTTGTAATTATGAGTCAAGGGAGACTTAAGGGGATTTGTGACAGCAACAATATTTTCTCACTTGGCAAAAAGATGTACAAAACTGTGTGCAAAGCAGTGGCAAAATGGCAGCAGTGACATTGAAATTAAATACAATATCAACACTAACAAAACTGACTTTCAAGTTTTAATGCCAATATATATTGAGTCTGATTTCACTCATATGTACCCTAATATTAAAGGCAAATTAGGGCTTCATTTTCATATCTAGAGTGATTATGAAGCAACAAATTTATGTATATTTTTTCAATTTTTAGATTGTTCTGTTTTTCACACTTTTCTAACATGCCAAGGTGCAGATACCGTAGGCGGTTGCACTCTAAACAGCGTACTGATGTTGATGATGCAAAATTTTGTGGAAACAAATAAACTTCAGTTGTCTTTGTTTTGCAATAAATCAACTCCAGTTGGTGCGACACTAAGTCTCTGTGCTCATTCAGCTGTCAGTCTGACATGAACTCGACTCAGCGAGAGGACAAAGAAACATTTCTGATGCATCTTTGAAGTCATTTTTTTGTTCCTCACAGAAATATGAAATATTCATACACTTGACAGGACTTCTGACTGCAGAACTTGATGACTTTACTCGGACTTCGAAGCACACATTGCATTGATTTGTAAGTCAACAAGCCTTTCAGGAAGATTATATTCTGGGAGGTTTTGTTGGTTTCATTACACCACCTCCCAACAGAAATGGGACTAAGATAGATGGAAGACGATGAAGACTAAGAGGGGAAAAAAAAGATTAGGGGAGGGAAGAAAGAGGGGAGATGAAAGAGAGGAAAGGCTGGTAGAGAAAGCAGAATGAGGTGAGAGAGAGAGGCAGAGATGCAGAACAAGAGAGAAAAGCTTATCAATGGAAGATCCCAAGGGTTGAAAAGAAACTAATGATGATGATGTGTCAGTGCAGGGAGGCTCAGTCGCTGCTTACTGCCGAGGAGAGATCCCTATCTCTCCCTCTCTCTCCTTCACACTCAGCTCTGATGTCTTTTAAAGGACTACATCAAACAGTGATACCATCCAAGTGGAAGTGGAAGATCTGAGGACAGTGCAATTAGCTCACACACACACACACATGCACACACACACACAAAATGAGACTGATGTGGCTGACTGTGATACGTTTTTAAACTCTGCTGTTACGTAAGTTGACATCAAAACTTGAACAACTTCATATTTTAGGTTCTTTCCCTGCTGAGACTCTGCAGCATGAAGACACTCAGGATGCAGGGAGACACGTAACAGAAAAACATCAGACTCCACGCTCACAGGAGGAACCAAAAAATGAGTCCAGTTCCCAAAAATCTGCTGAAATATTACAAATTACTGCCCAAAAATGATGAGTAACTCAATGCATGATGTCTTAAATCAAGACAAATGTAATTAATTGCCAGCCACAAAAGTCAGGATGACCAAAGTTTTAAAGTTTTTCAAGGCCAATCTCATATTTACATTGTGCATCAAGTATTTTTATGCTTATTTTATGAGTTTATGTGTTTATATACATATTTTTCCAGATTACAGTCTATTTTGTCATTAATTTTTAATTTTGCTCTGTTTTTTTACTTTACAATCATATTCTTTGTAAACCTTCTGTCTTCAAATTTTACAAAAAAATATGTGTATTTCTTTGTCAAACTCACAGCAGAACAGAAACACAAGTGCTGTCTCGTCCTTATTCAAGTGAATGCATACGCATATAAAGAAAACACACGGATATAGCAGGGGGAAAAAAAGCACAATATGAGGTAGATTATATTCTTGAAATTGAAGTTTCTCTGCTCTTTTTTTCTTTAAAAAAAAACTTTATAAATGCTTAAGTAACCCTCAAAAGATGCAGCGAGTGCAAAATGCTGTTCATTCTCCTCACGGTGTCTCAAACAGAGCTTTTAGTTAACATGCAGATGGATCCTGCACGAAGGACTAACGCTGCAATCTGTGTGTCTGACAGCAGGACGTGAAAAGATGATGTTTGAAGGGTGTGTGTGTGTGTGTGTGTGTTAAGAAATACTGACAGCTGTAGACGAGGAGGTGAAGACGAACAAAGATGTCTCGAGCAGGTGCACAAATAGCCGCCGTGATATTTATGTTGGTGAGAAAATGATGGAAGGGTGCAAGAGGAAAGAGAGGAGGGGATGAAAAGAGGACGGTGGAAATCAATTCAGTGACCTATTGATTGTGTCCTCGCTGGTGCTTAAGAGAAGAAGGGAATTAAGTGAACAACTGTCTTATTAAAACCTTTTTGCCTCAGGCCGCTGTTAATGTATGTTTCAAGAGAAGATAATTATCTCTGTTTGTGTTTATAGATCAAGTTTTTTGAACACTTCACAGACTGTGTGTGTTGTTGTAAAGAGATGAAGATGATTGCTTTTTTTATGTAGCACCAAGCAAAATGAAATTTCTGATCTTGAACAACTTTCCTTCACCCCAACCATCATATTCATCAGATTTATGCAGCCGACAACCTGTTTAAACTTGATTTTGTATCACAGAAGCAGGAAACCACTGAATGAAACAAGTATTTCACTGAGTACTTGCAAACTTGGGGAATAAACAATAAATTTTGTGCGTCCTCCTTCCTTCTTTCTCATTATCCCTCCAGGCGTTCAGGGCTCAGAAAGAGCCAACAGACACCACAGATGTAAACAAATCTGTATGCAGTCCCATGAAAACAAAGTTTCAGTAAACAAAAAGAGAGGAGGATTAGAAGTTTGGCTGCTTAAATAAACTGTGAAAACACATCAAGCACAATATTGATGTTTATGTGTGTTTGCGTGAGTGATAGGGAGGTGTGTGTGTGTGTGTTTGTGTGTGTGTGCGTGCTCAGCTAGCATGCTGGGATTTCTACTTCTTAAGAGAGAGCCAAGATGGCAATTAATCAATCACTCATT
Source organism: Acanthurus lineatus (assembly GCA_029814665.1). NCBI lineage: Eukaryota > Metazoa > Chordata > Actinopteri > Acanthuriformes > Acanthuridae > Acanthurus > Acanthurus lineatus. The sequence goes on along the minus strand of JAPZDV010000024.1, from coordinate 23,568,304 downwards.
AATT
>JAPZDV010000024.1:23473401-23568200 GCA_029814665.1 Acanthurus lineatus | reverse complement strand
CACTTTTGCTTTTTTCTGTTCTGAGAAATTGAGTTTTTGTCATGGGTGTGAATACTTTTGCAACCCACTGTATATATATATATATTTTTATAAAGTGGATGTAAACGGTGCAAGAAAAAGTCTTGCAATTCAATAATTTTGAAGAATATTTAAGGAGAACTTAGTACCCCCTTCAAAAAAACTACAAAGAAATGTTAAAGTTCTTATGATCTCTATGTGCTTAGTTTGTGGTTTGACGTTTAGATGATGGCTTCAGTGTTACATTCAGTTCTGTCTGATCTGTGAAAACGAGCTCTTACCTTGGTGTGTGCGATGAGCAAACAGTTGGAGTGCTCGTGTTCGCAGGCGATCTCATACTGAGGCAACATGTCGGCCAGCTGCTGGACAAAAGCGACCACTTCCTGGTGCCAGGGGACGTTAGCCATCGTCAGGCTGCTGGCAGAGCTTTCCCCGCAGTACGTCACTCCCTGCAAAAATGTGCACACATGAAACAGAAAAAAGGGGCCAGACTTTCCAATTTATCAATTCACAGATAAGAGAAACACTGCAGCAAATTGGGTCTTTGTGCTAAAACAAAGGTCTTATCTACACTGGACTATGAGTGATTAAAAAACAATGTAAAAATTATATATTGGTCAGTATTTTGATGTCACAATAACACATTACTGTAAGATGGGCTGCTGTGTAACATGAAAATATCTGCAAACTAACCCTGTTTCCAAGAAGCTAATTTTGTCAACTTTAGTGTTCAAAATTAGAGCAGCAGTAAAAATATGAGCACATTTTAAGCTACAACAATAATTAAAAAACACAAATGCAACAATGAGTCTTGGTTCTAACAAAATAAGGGTTGATCATTCATAAAAACGCAGGCTGTTAAAGATCTGTGAACAGCAGCGTCTTTGGATTTCCCCAGCTGGTATCACACATCACTGGACACCATCTGATCACACGCTCCGAGTTAAAGGAATAAACTGTTGTTCTCTGAAATATAACAATCTGAAAAATGATGCCGTCCCTTTGTTATTTAGACTTTTGTCAGTAGTACATTATATCATGATGTTTATTGTTCATACACATAATTATGCCCCCCGGCAGCTGTAACACTTGATTATTTTAAGGTGTCAGAGCACCAAAAACACATTATTTATTGCAAGTAGCATGTAGCAAACTGAAGAAATTTTGCTGATTTTTCATCTGATGTCATCGTTTCATGGCATTTAAGAGCAAAGAGACAACATCATTTTGCATTTCTCTACACTTGAGGGCTTTATCCTCTACGGCTTTAACATCACTGGTGGTCAGTAACCGCTCAGAAAGAGTGAAGAAACCTGCCATAAATAATCATGGAAGGCTTGAAATTCAAGAATTTGATTGTCAAAATCACTCTTTCAGGTCAAATAAAGCTTTCATGTGACCAAATTAATTTAAGTGCATAAAATATGATTTACCTGTAGTTAAGTAAAACATATTTTGGTAAATTGGAGTATATTAGTGTTGAACACACGACTATTTCTGATAATCACCAGTAAAACTTGGGAGCTGACATATAATTTGTCATTCTGCTGGTGAGAGAAATGGAGTAGGAAGTGTAAAACCATCTGGCCTCGGCCACAGAAATCAATCAAAACTGCAGGCTGGGTGCTCTGTGCCTTCTGATCAATTGTGGCAAATTTGTGCTGCGGTTAGAAGATGATGAGGAGGGAGGAGCACTGGGAGGAGGACGACTGCTCCGTATGGCAGAGACAAGAGGAGCTGAGGGGTGGGAGGCAGCCATGATGGAGGTTTGACGTCCATTTTGAATGATTTGATAAAATCTGCATGAGACTCCAAACTGGACCCCTTCAGCACGAGACTTAAATCATCAATGAGTGTAATTATTACTTTTTGTTGCTGAGTTTTAACATACAAAAGTATTTAAACAGCTAAGTTTCAGTCCCTAAATAGTTTTATTGGTCAAACTGTTAAGTTTATTTCATTTCACTATTAAGCTGCTACCTTGGACAAAAACTTTGAAACCTGAAGTCGACTTTCTGTTATTAAATCATCCTCATTGGTGAAACTTTTTAATTAAATATTATTTATTGTAGATGTGTCAAATGCAGCTGATCTATAATCTGCAAAAGTTACATGAATTTTAATTTCTGGTATTTTTGGGACTATTAACGCTGAATCAGCCTCACAGTCTTTTTTACAGAGAGAAAAAAGAGCGAAGCAGCACAGCAGGAGAGGAGATCAGGGGAATAATTATGTTTTTAGGAGTATTTCAGGGGAATAATTAGTCCAATGTGAGCTGAGGACACATTTTTTTGGAAAAAGGTGCTGCATTATCACAAAGAAGGAGCTCATATGCATTTATCACAGCAGTAGCCCCTTGTCTCACTTTATCTTTATCTTTAAAGAGTGTATGATGAGAGATGGCAAAGTTTAGGCAGCACTGAGTTGGATGACATGCAGCAAACCTTCCCAAATAGCGACAAGATGATCCTTGAAACGTTTGTGAATGTGAATGCTGTGTGTTTGTAGTCACTCTTTGTCTTTTCTCGCTGCATTTTCAAAGTCTGACACGAGTACAATGTTTTGTTTGGCACAAGTTTCTCCGTGCTACAACATCCCTTTGGTACAAACGAACTGAATTTAGATCAGTCAGACTTGTTTTAGTCACTTCATCATATCTAACCAAGTTTCAGTCTTTACACACACACATGCCTGCACACACACACACACGTGCAAACGGACCACCTGTGTGTCAGTGTGATGTAATAGAGCCAAAGCAGCAGCTGCGATATCGTAATTCTCTGATCCGTTGGCCAGGAACACCATCTGATCTTAATGAGGAATCTCATGGAGGAAAAACAAGAGGAACTGTATCTGTGTGTTTGCTTCTGTATTTCTGTTTTAGGAAGAATATGTTGGTGAAATCAAGAACTGTGTCATTCGCTCTTTTGTCTTTCTATTAACAGTACAATCTTCAAAAATCTCTCTATCTTAGAAATAAAGGCACCTGCATGAGCTCATTGTTTGAGCAAGCCACTCACCATCAACTGCTGCTATTCACCTTACGTACTGAATTATAATCCTATGATGACTAGCTACTCTAAAAAAGGGAAAAAACATTATTAAACCAAAGAAGCCACAAAGAGATCTTACCTAAGGACACAGGTCCCAGGAGCTGCATTACTTGAATAAATTTGCTTAAATATTTAAGTTTTTAATTGTGCACTGCAAAGAAAATCATAACAGCCACGATGTGGCAAGTTGGTGAAACCAGCTGAGAAAACTCACTGAGCAGAATTCATATGTGGTTTTCCATTTTTTGAAGAAAAGCATTTAAAATCAGATAGATTTTGTTAATCAAGTGGTCCTTAAAATATGAGGAAAATATGGGCTTTCCACCTCTTGAATACTATTCTGATTAATGCACATTATCTCTAAGTAAATTTACATTCCTCTGGGAACTAAAACACCAAGTTTTCACCACTTCAAAGTAGACATCAGTCAAAATTCAAGCATTCTGATGGCTGAGGTCAACTTCTTAAATCCAAAAAAAGCGGAATTTATACTGATGGAAGAAGTGGTTTATCAAAGAAAACAGAAAATTCAAACTGTCGTTGACTGAAACATTTTAACATCTGATCTCTCTCTCTCTCATTGAGTCAGATCTTTCAAGAGTGTCGTTCAGCCACTCAGCAGTCGCAGGTAATCTCTGCTGCCGCTTGCAAACTGCAGCCATTTCTTCGGTAATGTAACCACATGTGTCTTGTCAGGCTGCCTTTGAATTCTTTGCACAAAGAAAACGAACACAAACTGAAAATATCTTTAGGGTTTGAGTGTGTAGTGAAATCAGGATGTGGCTGGGGGCAACGCAGGGCACGGTCACCGGACAGAATTGATGAGGGACCTTGGTCTTATCAGCCTTGCCTGGAGGCCCGATGAATAAAGATCAACTATCCAGGACTCGGCATAAATCACCAGGAATGGGTCGGGCAGAGGAGGCAGCAATGGGAGGAGATGTGAAGAGATCTTGGAGATACACAGCGGGAATGAATGAGTCGTTTTATTGAGGAAGTTATGTGTGAGTGTGGGAGAGAGGGAGGAGAGGAGTCGGAGCCCTTCACCTGTTCACTAATAATCTATGTCTCATGCCCTCGATTGGAAAAATCATAAATGCTGATACTCAAGGCACCACAACATACAGCTGGGTGTGTTTGACAAAACTGATCTCTGTACATTTATGCACGAGCCTAATTCCTTCTCTCTCTCTGTAATCCATTTCCTCTCCCGGCGAGTTAAAGGCCAGTGACAGGTAAGTGGTATTGATGCAATGCTGAGATGATAAATCATATAATTGGACAGTAAACAGTAAACTGTGTAAGCAGAATGTGTTGGGCCATATAAGTTGATGGAGTAATAATTAATGGGTCAATAACTAAGATCTTGCTGCTGGCGGCTGCAGACACACATCCATGCATTCAATACATCATTTTTACAGATCCACACTTCATCTTGATCAAATGCATGCAAAACACTGAACATGAATAAATGATGCGAAAAATATAACAAATGCATGTTTCTAAAGACGTGAGGAGCCTTTTCCTGACATGGCGTCTCCTTAGAGGGAGGAGTCACTACAAATCATCCATTTCAGCCTTTGCAGTCATCAGACGTCAATGCAATCAAACACCTGAGGGAGGTTTTGAGAAGCAATTTCCATCGCCACCATCAAAATGAAACAGGTGAAATATCTTATCTACGCTCTTATTCATCTCTTCACTAGTATTCCAGAGACTTTCAAACTCTACATTGGTGCTTCTCAACCTATTTTGGACCAGTGGCGTTTGTCCATTATCGAGAAGGAAATTATCGACGAGGATTTTATTGTCAGTCACCCAAATTTTTATCTGTCACTTCTTAAATCTTTGTACAAGCCTTCAGAAATGCAAACACTAATTCACTGGTGCATAGTCAGTCGAAATATGCAAATTAGCACGTCATTATGCTATATTAATTCTGACTATTCTAAACCCAGGAATTGTTATGTTCGATTTGACAATATTATTACTGTTATAGCCATTTCCTGATGCTCATGCCCTCGTCTCTCATCAGTCAGCGGTAAAGGCTAATTTCAGAGCTGTTGATATGAAAGAGCAGCTCACTCCATCATTCTGTCACCAATTCATCTTGGGACACAATCATTACTGTTCTTGTGATGCTGAAGCTGATAGCTTGGCTAAACTCAGTGGTTCATCTGTCCGGTAAAGGACAGTTTATACTGCTAAGAGGCAGGAGGAAGGGAAGTGGGGAGGGGGAGCAGAGAGATAAAAGAGAGACAGAGGAGATAATAGGAGGGACGAAAGAAAGAGATTAGAAAGAAAAGGTTCACCCTGACTGTGACACTGCCTGGACCAGGAGACCAGTTTAATAACTGAATGTCAGGACTGAGGAGAGATTTACTGTGATTTGCATTTTACTGAAGGTCAGACTTTAACGTAATGAAACACCTAATACATCATATAAAGACCAGGAGATTACTTATCATCAGCTGTAGACCCGGGTCTTGGACAAATAGCAGGTCAAAAGTGTATAAGGAATGAAAATGCAGTGTGCCGACCTCTACAAACTGATGATGTGTGTTTATAGAGAAAAAGAGCTAAAAATAATGTTAATGTCATGCTCTTTCTGTTGTTTTTTGCAGTTTGGTTGTTGATGAGCTTATCAGATCTTTTCCCTTTTTAAAAGCATGTCCATTTTGCGACTTAGCTCTACTTACTTAGCTAGATGTCAGTGAACAAGCTAGCTGACTAAATTTCACAAGTAGAGCAGTTTTATGGCACTGACACACTGTAACAGGTCAAAACTTTATTATTTACTTTATTGCTCACTACATTAAATATAAATTTTATAATAATTCACAATAATAAAAATAATAATTCTTCATTTTAATGCCTTTTTTTTTTTTTTTTTTAGCATTTTCCTTCATTTTGCCCCCCTGGTGGCCTCAAACGGGGCCAGGGCTACAACCTGAAAACCACTGGACTGTAAAATGTGAGAAAATTGAGAAAAAATGTTAAGTCATTTCACTCCGCAATGGTTTAGAAAAAAGACGGCAGGAAATCTTTAAACTGGAGAACCAGATAATATTTGGCAGTGATGTGTTTGGCAGTGTATGTTTTACATTTTTTATGAGGGTTTTATTTCTGTGTATTATTATTATTATCCATCTCTATTTCCTTTGCAGCCAATAAAAGTCCAAAAATACGAGATTTATTTGTATTCTTTGCTCTTGTGCTTGTAAAAGAAAGAAGAGCATAAACAAGGAGGAAAATGTGAGTGAAGCTCATAATATTAACATCTCGATTCCCGTGAAAAGACTGTTTGCACTCGCCACCGAGTCACTTTTGATGGGTATCTCTGATTACTTGTCGAATCCAATGATCCCTGCTGTCTCATTAGTGTTGAACTCTCTCTCATGTGGTGAGCTGCATGTAATGCTGAATCAATACAAACTCCTACGTAAAATATATCATAGGAAAAACTGTAACGACTCCAGAGGCAGCTTCGATTCAGTGTGTGTTTTTCATCCATAAATGGCACATCATAAACCCCATAATGAAGCCAAGACTTGCTAAAAGCAAGTTGTTGATTACTTAAGTAGCAATAAAATACAACATGTAAGTCTACGAGATTAGTTTTATGTGTAGGGAAAAAAAGAGGATGTAGAAACGATCACACAGTTCGTCAAATTCAGTCCTTTGACATTTTCTGTTTTGTTCTTTGAGCGCAAAAGCAGACAAAGAACAAAACAGAAAAATGATGAGAGAAAAGGATCAAGAGTAATAAAAAGAGATGAGTTTAGCTACTACACAACAGTGTATAAGTAAAAAAAAATAAGTACAATATCTTAATAGACTTATAGAGGATAACAATGCTCTGATTGATCACTGATAGATTGGGCTAATGCTTGATATTCATTCTAGTTTTATCTCTGATCTCTATAAAAGTCTACCAGAAAATCAATCTAATGATGCAAAACATGAGACAGTTTCTCTAAAGCTCACTGCACGTAGACAAACCTCTGCAGAGTTTTAAAAAGGCGTTTACGATTGATATTAGCCTGTAACGAAACTGCTCTCTATTTTGTATGTGGATCATGAATGTTCACACCGATATCACAACTGATGGCCGATGGAAAGAAATAATAAGACAAACAAAAGGACAAACAAATGTCTCCTTACACACAAGAGGCACTCGGGGGGTGACTGATGGGAGAGGTGTGAGCTCGTTAGTTTTATTGTGAGAAAACAGCCCGACCAGCAAGATTCCTAAAAACACTTCATTACACACACACACACAAACACACACATACACGTATTCTTGCTGGTTGTTGGCTCATCGGAAGTTTTTGTTTGGTCTGCACGCCACATGCTTTGACCTGCCGCTGCAGGATCTCCTCATTAGAGCTCCGGCTGCCTCATTTCATTGTTTTCATGAGAGGACTTGTATACTGCTGCAGTGTCCGCAAGTACCAAGAGTTCAACGGAGTGTTTGTATTAAAAGTTACATACATGTTAGTATGACTGTAGCTTTTCATCTGCCTGCATTGTGATTGGCTTATTGGTGTGTTGGGTTTGTGTGCATGGTGGCCTTTATCACCACAGGAAAAACACACAAGGAGCAATTTAAGTAAATCATTAAAAATGTCTGCGGCGACACTTCTGGTTCCTTGCACCCTGCAGGTATAAATAATCACTAAATGTTATTAAATTTAAAAAGCTGATTTAATTTCTATCAGTGTAAATTGTGCAGCAGGCATCACTCTCTTGAGGTCACTGTGTTTTATCTCCACTAGTCTTTCCTTCCTGTTTACAGAGCTGCACCGCTGGCTCACTGATAACCTGCAGATAGTGTTAAAGTGTCCACAGCCAACAGCCTAATCAATAGGCTGCTCCAGGCTACAACATTATTACTTCCAGTCGGTGGCAATCTTGCACATTTTCACCAGTAGAAGTTGGGTCAAGACTAATTCTGTCTGCTGTTATTGCTGCACCATCAGCACCACGATGCAACACCGGAGGGAAAGAAACACAGAGAGCGAGAGGGCATAAAGAGGTTGTTCCAGCAACAACACAGAGAGAAATGGCTCCTGATTAATGCATTGTTTTAATTAAATTTGAAGTAGGCTATTTTTTTTTTTGTTTTTGTTTTTCAGTTTTTACTCTCTTTGCAAAACTATCAACAGTTCTGCTGAAACTTCTGCTCAAAATGTAATCCAGAGCAGAGAGCAAGAAGCCAGAGAGAAAGAAGATAAACTAGATAAAGTCTGCAGCTATTGCACATCGTAGGAGTTCATAAGTCTGATAGCTATTTAAAACACACATCTATAATTCATTTGTTTTTTGATTAGCTCTCTTATGTTTGGGTATTTGAGTTATGTGATGCTGACTGGGAGAAACATTTTACAGCTGAAAAATATACATCTATCATCTCAAACACATCCGGGATTATGTGCTGCAGTTTCTTTCTACTTTCTGTACACGGGTGATCAAGAAAAACTGAAAATGTAAATGAGTGAGAAACATAACGAATGCAAACGCTTCCATATATGACGCAAGGGGACAGTCTGATGAGTATGGAAACAAATGATGATTCGCTTCATCCTTCACAATCACTACATCTCAAACCGACTGAAACAGAAAATATGCAATTATGGACTGATGTGTTCGACGTTGCTCTCGCCACATTTATCAACACAACAAATGAAGAATGTCTCTTCCTTTTCCATTTTGCGACATTGGTGATGTATATGAGATAAGCTAATGTCGGCAGATAATGAAGGCAACACATTTATAATCTGACACTTTTCCTCATTAGCTTCTCTTCCTGTGACCTTGAATAAGAAGCTTAACCCCCAAATGCTCCTTAATGCTGCTTGCTGATGAGTAGGATTGTGTTTGTACTGCGTAGCTCCCAGGTGTGTGAGCACGCCGCTGAATAACACCAATCAGTTAAGTAAACGTACCCTGGAAGAAATGAAGGTTAAAGGAAGTAACAGCAGGGGAGCGGTGGGATCCCAGTGGAGAAACTCAGTTACCAGGTAGTGCAGGAATGAGATGTGCTGTGGGTTGTGAATGAGAGGATGTGGGGAGGTGTTCCCTTGTGGGGGCTCCATGTGGGACGAGGTGCTTCATGAATGCCAATGTGGGAAGTTTTTCACCTGTTCTGCTTCCCTTTTTGCAGGATGTGAAGGATGAAGGAAGCAGGTAAGGGGACACATGAGGGGATGGATGAGCTGTGACTCCCTCAGTGTGTGTGTGTGTGTGTTGGGAGGTGGGATAAAGCCTGAAAAGTCAGCAGATCACCTGTTCAAACTAATTACCTGGCACCCCTGTGGTGAAATGAAAAAAAACAGAAAACAACTGAATCTCAACTTTGGCTGATTTCAAAGGTCAGTGTTCTCTTTCATCTCCGCTTTCTGAGGTAAGACAATTAATTTTGTTGGCCTAATTTATGTAGAGACCAAGCAATGTTTAAAAAGAACAGAGGATAAACTGCACAAGGCAGCAAATACAAGTACTGTAAAGTTTTTAATGCAAAAAAGGTGGAATATATTATCAAAATTAAACAACCCATAGCTCCTTATGTGAATATCTCTGTATGAGTTTAGTGGTTTATGCTCAAAGTCAACATGAGGCGACTTCAGAAGTTTAATAAAGGCAATAAAAAACATAACAGCAACCTCAACAAAGCGTAACAAAGTGTCCATACATCAACAGGCTGAGCAGTTTTGTGAGAAGAAAATTGCAAATGCAACAGTGAGTAAACACAGCTCATTAACACAGGCTCACAGCTACGGCGCTACATCATGAACAGCAATACATCATCAGCTATGAAATGATAATTCTGCACACAGCAGGCTGAGATGCAAACACCCACCCATTTTCATCACATTAAATGCTTAAAGCGTTTAAATTAGATTACTGGATACTTTGGGCAGTCAAGTTGAATCAAATCCCAACGTCAATATAAATACATGTAGACTCAAACATCAGGATTAGACAGTGTTTGTGTAAAACATCCTAATTGTTACGTACTATCTATCATAATGGATATTATCTATCATGATATTGAAGAAAAGGCCCGTTTGTTATCGAGCTGCTGACGTGGATGTGTTTTGATGTGCAGATTCCCTAAATCCTAGATTACTTGATTCCTTATTTCTGCTATTTCCTTGCATTTTATCAGGTTTTCTGCTGAACTTTCAAATTTTCTTCAAACCTTTAACATTGAATTTCAGGTCACGATGAATCCTCTTCACCGTGTTAAAGAATTTGGGAGAAATGCAGCCTTCAAGAGTGTAAGATGTAGGTGCAACACATTCTTCAGGCCAAAATAATCAGAGACTATTGTAATAAAAGGCTTAAAATGAAAAAAAAAAAATCTCTGTGAACTGGATGTTCTTAAATTCTGGTGGTTTCATTGCTTACAGGCAGGCAGATAAAGGCTGGATGTGCAGCAGCTGCTACAACTACAACTACAACTGCCTCTTACTATCACTGTGATCATACCTTTATGTGACGCACTGAATAATGAATACAGACTCCGGCTAGTTTGTCACTATGACAACCATAGCTCAGACTGTCACCAGGTGAACCTTCCAACGCTATTAATACCACGTCTGCCAAATGACTGGGGTAAGGTCAGCGTGGTGCCCAGCCCACCGTTGCAGAGATTTATGACTCTGACCTCGTGACATCCATCTAGTGTTTGTGTTTGGCAGGTAATAACTGTATGTCACATGTCACTCAGTCTTTTTATCTGTCATTTCATTTTAGTCTAAGGGCAACTAAGCATGAGACTCCACAGTGACCCTGTTATAACAAAGCTGACCGTGCAGGTTTGATTTCTATTTGTTTGTACTAAAGCAACAAATTCATCACGATAGCTCACAGTCTCGCTTGCACAACATCAAACTTGCAAACTAAATCCCTCACCAACGAAGGCACACAGTCGAGTCATTTACTGACAAAGTCAATAATTCATAAAGTTAGATAAAAATAAATCTGCCTGCATGCCAGAGGAACCTGAAGTCCTTGAATAATAAAAGTTTCAAATAACTACATAAAGGTATTTTTGGCTTTGAGTGAGAGTAATCATGATATTTAATATGATTTGCTGTCGATTTTTCATTTTAGATTAAATGAAATCTAGAAATGACAAATAACTGAAGAAAGTTCAGCTTATAGTTTGAATATAAGATGGTTTTTTTAGCCTGTTCCCTTGATGCTACACCGAAGAAGTGCAAGAGAGACGAATGTGTTTGTTTTCAATTAAACTATCATTTACTGTCAGTTGGGAATAAAGCGAGACTATATCTCGGAGCCATTACTTATATCTCGTATCATGTCATAACTCTGTACACTTAGTGAATTTCAGAGGATGTTTATGAGGTAAGAAATATGTTTTTATTGCTCTAAAAACCAGTCAATTGGTCAGCTCTTCTGGCTCATTTACTTTAAGGAAATGCATTAATGAGAAGCAGCTGTGTTTGGCTTTTACTGCAGACATAAATCAAAGCTCAGTACTGAAAATTATGTAAAAAAAGAGGCACTGAAAGAACGATACAGCGATGGAAATGTGAGAATTAATACACAGTGATAGTTACTGACAAACACTATCTGAGAATGGAGTAGAGACAAACAGTGGCAGGTTTAAAGCTCATGTTGATGAGCCTTACCTTGACCTCAACGAAGTCCGGCTGGCCCAAAGCGATGAGCTCCGAGTAGGCCTGCATCTCCTCCACGTTCCAGGCCTTCACCAGCGTCAGTCTGTACACCGTCCGCTGCCTCTGGATGGACAGATAGTGGAGAGTGAATGAAAGAGTCAAAATGTGAGCCCATTAACATAATAGTGTTGTAGTAACAGTGTGCAAATGAAACAAGGTAATTTAACCTTTTTGACATGGACATAAACTCCGATGAACAAGCAAATTTTGTGGCACACACTTCTGTAAAATCATTAGCTGTTGCCTCTGAATATTTTTCTAACTATGACAATTTTGCTCATGATTCATCTTAAAAGAGAGACTCTCCAGTTTTGAACTTGTCTTTGCCTTTTCTTTTAAATCACTGGCTGTTGCGGTTTGATATCACCAACATCTGTCTGCAACAGACAACACAGCAGCTTACAGATGTTCTGTCAACCCCCTACTTTCCCTCTAATTATAACAGAGTGGTTAGGAAAAGGTTTGCATGTTTGCTAATGTTCTAACACCTGCTGTGCTGCAACAGAAACGCATACGTCTAAGGAGGGAAGTGTCCCATCATGCATCAGAAAAATGCTGCAGCACCTTTAGCATGTAAACGGAGGGGAAACTGTGGATTGAACAATTAAGTTAAGAGCAACCAGCACCATGAAGTCAGGATGCTTAAGCACACAGACCTGCATCAAACTTATAATTTTAGAAAGGAAAATTTGCAGCTGCACCACAAATCCAAAGTTCATTTTTTTACAGTTCAAAACTGCTTTTGAATCTTGGGGTTTTCTTTATTTTGAGGTTTCAGAGTCATGAAAACTTGATCTGTACATCAGTTTTGTACACCCTAAGCTAACTTTTCAGGAGTAAATAAAAGCACTGGACAAAGCCGTGCTCACAGTTCACAGGTGTTCATTAAGGCTATTGTTGTATCTGTATAGCAGGAGAGGGAGGGTTACTTTAGAACATGATGGAGAGGAAGAAAGGCCATGAAAGACAACTACAGCAGATAAAAAAACGGGGAATTGTGAGGACAGAGGACATGAGAAATGTGCTACACAAAGAAAGCAAATGGCATCGGGAGAAGACAGAGCACTCATTCCCTCATTTCCTCACTCTATCCCTCTCTCACTGGAAGGTTATCTATAACAATAGGTCCTTTCAGCGCAGTGGGGAAGGAGATAATTGGCCGGTGGAAGCAGGGAGGTGAGCTGCCTCTACTCCAAATCTGACACTGAGATGCAACTCTATCAATCCCCCTGCGCACAGTCAGGGAGGCCAGGTGGAGGAGAGGAGGAGCGCTGTCAAATTGAGAACAGAGAGGGATAAGCACTCAGGAAGGACGGAGATAGAGCCCACCATGAAACGGAGACTTAGGAATATGGAGCTGAGACAGGAAGGAGGAAGGGCACAGAGAGAGAGAGAGAGAGAGAGGGTTTATTTTTGGAAACTGGAAACTTGCACAGAAAAACCATATTGTCAAACTGAAGCAAACGCACAAGTACACACGCAGCCCTCTGTGGAAATTATAATATTAATCTATAATACTAAATATGGATACATAATGGGGCATTAAATTAATGTCAAGTTTAAGATTAAGTGTTAATAGATTAAGTGTTGACAGGAAACATTTGGTCATAAAACTTCATTGGCTCAAAGGATTTTTATGCAAATCTTAGCTTCAATTTACAATATTTACAGCATGAATAAAATATGCACTAGACACATCAGCCACTCTCTATTTAATCTGATCTGTTTATGCCTGAATGTGTGGAGGGTCAGCCATGATAATTTACTGTATATGACGATAAATTATCATGTCTGCACCCACCTGAGCTACATTCAACAATCAAAACCACACAATGTAAATCCGCCACATCTGTGCACAAATCTGAAAAAACAGCAGTAGTAGCAGAGCTCATATTTTCTTGGTTATGTAATGAGCTACTGTAGCACAGAGGGATCAGAGGCCAAAACTGCTACTTGAATACTAACTCTTCGAAGACATTTTCATGCCAGAAATTGAATCCAGAGAAAAGAAGCTTCATAAGGCTTCCATGAAGTACATGACTGATGCCTGTGTGCAAGTGGCTGTATATTTTCATAACACAGTTTCATCATCCTCAGCATGTTTAAGATGTTACATGAGAATACTGAGCCTATAAACCTTTATATAATTAGACTTTTTTTAAAACCAAGTTCAGAAGTAATTCTTTAGATTGATGGCCCCTCTGACAGTATTAGAATAATGAAATTCCAGGGGGGGTTCGATGAAAGTGCCAGCGGGCAAAAAGAATCAGTCTCTGGTCCAGCATGACTTTGCAGTCATTCCTCTGGCCTTAAAAATTATTAACCTTTAGTCCCTTGGAAAGAAGGGGGAACCAACAGTAATAAATAGCCATAATTACCAACATCCTAAAGTTTGTGTGTTTGATGTGCACCGGATGTTTGGATGTAGGTTTTTTTGGTAAATGGTCAGAGAGAAAACTGGTAAAAGTTTAAAAAGTTAAAACTTTGCCAATTTATAAACAACTTCAGGCAACTTTATCAAGTGTTTAAGGATGTAAGTATGAATATTAATTGTAGTCTAGATTGAGGAGGTTGTATGAAGATGCATGCAAACAATACACACTTTAAAAATGTGTGCTGTTGACTGGCTCTTTCACAACGACGACCTAAACACAACCCAACATGCTGACAGAATTTTAACACTGAAACTTTATAAAGTATTTATTGTAGGCTAGTGATTCATTTTAGTCTATGAAGGTTGAACTATTTTTCTCATCACTGCAGTTGTCTCACTGATTTTTGCTTGTCTGCATGCAGTAAAAATGGGGATCTAGATGCAATCAGAGTGCAATGATCCATTGGCTGTAATTTGCCTCAAGCTGTGGAGCCACCAGCGCCTCAAACTGAGCGGTAATGAATTGTCCATTGCTTGCTAAGGCATCAAACAAGAGGAAGTTGGCCCATTACAGATAGGTGTAATAGAGGCTCCTTCTAATGTGGACTCTCCGTCAGTCTTTCAAGGTCATTTTATCAGTGCACCCAAGCACCATTTTTCCCCCACAGCGGCTTTTTAGGAAACACGCTGACTGAAAGGATCGATTTTCCTGAGGGGTCTGTTGGCTGGATGCAGACTTGGATAATGAACTTTTCCTCTGCTCATGAATGATGACAAGAACTGCAAGGTTATTAGATGCACTTTAAACTGCTACAGGGGTTTCTGGACACAGATCCAACACTTAATAGAAGGTACATGTCTGGAGGTTTTAACTCTTACAGCGGTGGCGGTGACACAATCAACTCTGATTAAGCCAAATAGAAGCAATAAAAAGCCACCATCTCCTCTTGAGTAAAGCATTAAAGATTTGAAGTGTCTCTACCATTTGTTGACACTTTGCTGCCATTGCAAGTGAATTTGGTAAAAAACAAATTCACTTTTGTGGCTTCTGTGGCTTCTGAGAAAATACAATCAGACATCAACATCTCTGAATCACTCAAAACAAAAAAGAGTTAAGAATCTGTCACTTGCAGTCTGACAGCAAGTTGGACAGAAGACATAACTTTTGTTAAAAAATCACCAGTACAACATATTCTTTACTCCCAGTTTTCCAAGGAACATCTTGAATTGTCAGTTGTTGTGGAGCTTTGGTACATTTTCATTGCAGAGTGAGACAAAAAACTTGGTGGTGAGCTGTTGTACGACACAAACCCTCAAAAAGTCATGACAAAAACAAGCCACTAAGGAGAAGAAAGTCAAAAATATACTATGATGATTATTTCCAGGTATGGTGAACAAAAGAACCTTAAAACTCAGGGTAATTTTCTCACTTTGTACCATTTTAAGGTCATTAATTTTTCACCTCAAGCCCATGATCACATCCTCAAGGATTCAAACAAAATAACCAAAACTAGATTTTGATCTTTTTCATCATAAAAATTCTCTTTATGTTGAATTTAGTTTAAAATACCAATATGTGAAAACTTTTACAGGCTGTACATCACTCCTCACGATGTAGCAAGATACACAGAATATAAATGTGAGAGAAAAAACTTGCGGCATATGCATTCCTCTCAGTTTGTGATAAAATAGTTGACACCTGAAATGATTAGTATTGGCAAGGAAACTCCCAGAATGCCATATGGCTCCTTTGTAAAGAGCCTCCTCATCTGAAAACAACCATGCCATCAGATATTTACTTGTTCAATATTCTGGACTTTACTGAAACCTTAGAATTAAATACAACAAGGTTTCTCATTTCCCTTATTATATTCTGATTCAGAAGATTAAGAACCAGCAGTTAGAAGATAATAACGTGAAAATACCCATAAGAGTAATACAGTAACTATTCATTTGAGAAATGAAGTAGGGACAATTAGTTCAACACTTAATTACCAACTAAAAAAAAAAAAAGGTAAAATTATTAAGCAGAGGCGATTAAATAGACTTGATGAAGCTCGAGATAATAAGCCATTTCGACCTGAAGAGCACACAGCTTCCTGGGCACTAAAACAGAGACCCAGAGTTCTTATTTACATTAATTAATGTTACTTTAATTGCACTGAATAACTAAGTGGCATAAGCACCTTTCATGCAAACTGTAATTGTTATCAGCACAGTGTGAAACTGCTGCTTATGACTACAGGTGTGCTTAACAGTGAGGAAAAAAAATGACTTTTTTGAATCTATATTATATCTCTGACTGAGCAGGAACCTTAATTCAGAGCAGCACACAGTTCAGCCTCTCACTCACTCACAGGCTTCCCTCTCTTACCATCTGGCTGGAAACCAGACAAGCGCAGTGGGCAGCTTACCTTCTCTCCAAGTGCCCTGAGGCTGTCCAGGAAGCGTGGCCAGAAGTCCTTGAAAAGTGGCCGATCAATCTTCTTCAGGCTGTCTTTGGTGCTGGCATCCACACTCACATACAGCTGAGTAACTGGCACAAGGCTCCTGGAAATTACAGACAATATGGAGGAGAAGGGAGGATTAAAAATTATACAGTTTGAGAGATTAAGAGAGTCTGATATGAAAAAGACAGGAAGCATTTGGGCAGAATATCACTCTGTTCCACACCGAGTATACCTTTCTTTAACATCTTGATTCAATAATAATACATACAATGACATTAAGTCATGCACTCTCTGTAGTTCAGTTTATCAAATCTGTATTAGTGATCATGTGCAAAGTACATTAATCTCAAGGAAAAGATACTTTTTACCAGATTTAGCTACATTTCAATCTCAGTTAATGCTGACGAATTGGGTTATGTGTTTTTCTTTTGTCTCCTACAAAGTCAGATCATGACTCAACTGACTTGTATTTGTGCAAACTTTGTAATTTCAGAGGTGTTTTCTTATTCATTCACTGACTAACCCTCGATTGTGTCTAACATAAACACAAAAGAAAACTGCAGGCAAAAAACCAAAGACTTCCAGCACAGAGCAGACATGTTAGTGAAGAAAGTGAGAGTTTGCAACAGTACAACTGTGTCAGCCGTTGCTAGTTTTAAGCTAACAAGCTGACAAAAAAAAAAAAACTCACTGTAGAAAATATGGAAATCTATGCAGGTTTTTAGATTGACAGGGAGCTTATTCTAGTCTTTTCAACAGCTTTAAAAAAAGCAGACGTTTGCAAAGATGAAGATTTGTTTGAGTGATGCTACAATCTCGTCTTGAAGCAGACCACAAGGTTGCACTCATTTGCTCTGAACAAAGTGCCAAACAGGAGGAGGAGCAGCATTATTAAGTAAGTTAAAAAGTTGCTAAATGCAACAAATTCATTGCACAAGCAAGATTAAGGAAGAACACGAGGGCTGAGAAGGAGGGTGGAAAAAATAGCAGCGCTTCTCATCAATATTGAATAAGGAGAGATGTTAACTTATTTGTGTTAAACTGCACTCTGACAAAATCTGTTAGAACAGGAGGACGCACAAGAGATTCGGGACGAGAACGGCGTAAGAAATTCACACTGCCGAAACAGGAGGAGCACCGCCCTTTCATGTGTCCTCAGATGAGAGAGAAATATTTGCTGAGCAACAGAGGCAATTATATAAAGCTGCAAAAAAAATAAAGCAATTATGAATATTGGGGAAATCAGCTCTTTCTACTTCTGGTGACTCTCTATTAAAAAACGAACTGCACCTCTTTTATAGAAAAACAATAGTGGGTGAAGCATTCAATAAACCAAGTGGCTCTGGCAGACAGAAAACAGCTGGCTGATGGCTGCTGTCCTTGCCTTCAACCTGCTTTGTGAGGATTTGATAAGTCAGCCTGTGACAGGAAAGTTAGCCGAAATATCTGCTGGGTCAGTTTATATCTTGATGACAACCTGCAAAACTTCTGGACAGAGTGACATCTCTAGATTTGAGAGGTCAAAAGACAGGCAGAGTGACAGAAACCTGGATAACTATGATGAGAAAAATACAGTCCAGGTCAGTTTGAGAAACTGGCAGCTGTATTTTAAAACTTCATGAAAGAATACTGACAACAAAAGTTTAAAAACAACACGGAAAAAAAATCTGAGTGTGGCTCAACCTGCAAGCGAACCATTTCAAATGTACAGACGACATATTTTTAATCAAATACGTCCAGATTTTTTTAAACTACATATTTTTGAAACTCTAACTTTATATGCAGGAAAACATGCACGAATAAATAACTTTTTTCCCAAATAGTTTATCAGTTTTTCTGTATTAAGTAAATCAAACTTTTTAAAAAACGTTCAGGTGTACCTGTGTGAGTGTGTGTGTGTGTGTGTGTGTATAGCACATGAAGCCATCTGAGGTGGTGTTGTCTGTTATGAAATTTTCAGACAGGTGCTGCAGGTGCAAAAGGTACCTGCCTCCAGGTACTGTGCCTGTAGCAAACTCCTCTGTCAAACAGACATGGATGAGGAACCTGGAGAACTGATCTCTTGCTGGGTTATAACTTGAAATCCAGCATTTCAGAGAGATAACACTAGACAAAGTTTGACTTTTAAGCAGGAAAGAAAGGGTGTGACATCTGTGGCATCACCTACAGAGTCTATTAATTAGAAAATTGGTCTGCAGACAGAGTTGGTTTGATTCTTTGAGTCTTTTTATGTCCGCACTTCAACTTATGATGTCGTCCTGATACAACCAAGGTTAATCAAATTTTGTCTGTGCTGCTGCAAACACTTTAATATGACAATGCATTGCTGATTTTTAAGGTTTCTGAGCACAACAAACAGCTCCGAGAGCATCGCAGCCTCCTTATTAAAGGACAGACGGCTCTCATAACTGTGCAGACTGAACCTTTGATCCTTCCTGCTGGGGAATAATCTCACTGCTAAGACAGACTCACTCTCCCAACTTCTCATTTCATCCTCTCAGACTTCAAAGAGAAAAGTCCTGCAAAAGCATGAAATAAAACTATGGCGTAGAAACATAAGCCAAAACAGATTGGCAAAGCGAAAAAGAGAAGGAGTTTTAACAACCTAAACAATGTGTGTGCAGCCCCAACCTGATTTCCTGTGGGAACTGAGCATTGGTGACCAGGAAGCTGGAGATGCGGTGGGAGTGGAGGAGGCGGACGAAGGTGTTGATTTCGGGGTACATGATTGGCTCGCCCACCAGGGAGAGGGCACAATGCTTGACTGCCAAACCCTCCTCATACCGCTCAGGTTTCACTCCAGGGACGCCTGGAGGGAGAGAGGTTTTTTAGAGTCGACTCAACCTTTAACTAAATCAATGTCTCCCAACAATGAGAGGAGGGTTCTGATAGGTGGATGAATGAATCGAAGCACAACCGAGTTAACAAAAAAAAAAAAAAAAACAGTGGGAAATAACCGAATGAGGTGAGGCTTTGAAGTGAGGTCAAACTGAGCAGATACATAAAACCACACAGGCACAGGAGAGATGGGTGGTGTGGATGAAAAAGGGGAGAGGGGAGGAGAGAAGAAGCAGGAGAGAAGAGATGGTTAAAGTTTTAGGCCCCGAGCCTGATCCATCTTTCTTCCTCCGGGTGGTCTTGGACTCTCCAACTGTTCAGAGGAGCAGAAGACTACAGGGTGCTGTAAAAATATGCTCAGCATAACTTCTTGAACATGAGGAATGACTGTTATAAAGTTGGATTTACCGCTGCTATAAGATGATTAAATAAAAGAAGAAAAAATCTCTATAGCAACACCTAGAACAGAAAACTAAGGAGAATTAAATATATTACAAAATCTCAACCATTAGCACCAAATTTTGCTGTAATTTTGCTGATTTCCTACCTAAATAAGATTATTTTAAAAATGGAGAGGGTATCATTAATGTCCAACTGAAGAGGAAACAAATCATGACAATAAGACATTAAATATTATTTTAACTTAACACAAATTAGATCGACAGGAAAGGCAAAATTAGGTTAATAAACATACATTTCAGGGACTTAACAGTGAAATGAAGCACAGGAGATGATGGGAATCTATCTGAGTTTGCAGACCTAAATAATCAGTGACTTGATCAAGGTTGTCGTTTGAGGTGTCAAGCAAGGTAACGAAACTGCAGCAGCACTTAAGCACATGAACTTGCTTTCTGCTTACAGTATAAAGTATTAAATGTTGAATGACACTGTAAGAATTTGATAGAGACAGAGAATAAACAAATATTAAAAGCTTGGAGGGAAAAAGTTTCATACACTGTCAGGGGGGATTTAATGTGATATTGCTGTAGCTACAGCAGTTGGATGTTAAATGAAGAGTACATGCTGTGAATCTTAATCAAATCAAACACTGGACCGTTGCCCTTATATGCTTTATAAAACTGTCTATGAATTATTGATAAGTGTGCAGCGTTTTCTGTGGTTGAACCAAAGAAATCAGCTGCTACCGTGTTATCTCTCAAGGACAAATTACTTCTCGCAACAGCTGCAAAGATATCAAACCACAAACTGCACCCCCTCCCCAGGAGAAATCACGCTCAGCTCTGCTTATAACAACCAGCTGAGGGGGAGGGCGAACGAGTGTTAAGACAAGTGTGTGTAACCTCATTAAATGTATATATCTTGTGGTATTAGTAATGTGAAATTTAATTACGTTCTCACATCCGTCCCTCCCCTGATGTCCTTTGGGTGTGGGGCTCTTTTACACATTTTGTATTGATGGTTACTGAATCAGAAACTACAGAACTGATTTAACTGAGATGCCTATTGTCAAAGACCTCAATGTCTTCTAAATTTGATCTGAATTTGGTTTTGATACTTAGACTCATAAAAACTATTGACCTCTGGTTGACAGGATACTTCTCCCTTTTAATTTTCTTATAGTAAATAATTCAGTAATCAGGTGACAGACTGCACAAACACCAGCTGTTAAGTTTGGTGTCTTATCAATACATTTACTTGGTAAGGACGAGAATTTCATGCAGGTATTTGGATGAAACGGTGCAGTGAGGAAGCAAAGCATGCATGACTGGAGTGATTCGTTTTAAAAATTAAAAGTTCTGTGTTGTTGTAGCTAAAATAATCACAGAACAAAATATTTAATTCATGCCTTGACTTAGCTGTGAAAGTTGAAACACCATCAAGATTCCCCCTGATATGCAAACAAACTGCAGTGACTCAGAGTAACCATATTTCCTTCTGCAAACACTCATGCAGCACAGTTAGAGTCGAGTGCAAACCAGAGAACGTGAGCTGTGATATATATATATATATATATATATGTATATATATTACATAAATGCTGATAAATGTAAGAGCATAATCGATTCATCAAGTTAATCATATAAACTTCCAGCAAATTTCTTCCAACCAACACATCCGGTTTTTATAAAGAAAAAAAGTGCATCCAAGCATCTGAAACACATTTAATTCACGAGGTCATTGAAGTTAATAATCAACGCAGACAGGATCAACATTTCACACAATACTCAGCTGAATTCTCTATTTTAAGCCCAATGTCATTACTGGCCTCTGGGTCGGATTCGTACACTCAGGAACCAGAATTTGAGTGTTTATTCCTGGTTTCAGTTCTCTCGCACCAAAAAAGGGGCCAGACAATTAAACCTTAAGTGACAGCTGGAGGAGCAATAAACTGCATTTTTCTTTCACATTTCAAAGGATGACTAATAACTTTTTCATCATAAACTGCTGCGTGACATTTAAAACTGCTATTTGACAGGGTCTATTATGCAACAGATCATCAGGTAGTCGGAGCAGAAACCAACCTGTTTAATCACACTGTGGGTGTTCAGAGGCATTGTCTGGATAGTTCATTGTGCTAGACATTATAAAAAGTATCACTGTCACTGGTGAATGGAGTTGACGGCTGCCTAATACGATTTTAAAGTGGAACTGGAAAGAAAATTATGGATGATAATGACAATATAGGCTTGCAATTTGCTCAAGTATGTTTCTAATTAGACTTGCAAAGCTCTGCTTTGTAAAAAGAACATGAAAATGTGAGTTTCTTTATTTTTCTGCACGAGACATTGAGACTGTAATCCCTTTTGTTACAAATGTGTTTGCTTCTTTTTTTTTACTCCAAGTGAACTAAGAAGCAGCTTACTGTCAACATAAGCTTAATGTTCGCCATTGCTCCATTATAATCACATCAGGAAATTACATTTTCTATGATGACATGCAATATAATGCATCCTGAATGACTGCTCTGAGAATGATATTAGCTATAAAGTAGCCCTTTGAAGAAGATACGTCTGAGAAGCTTTTAGCATTTGGCGCCTATATCACTCCAGAGTACAATTGGTCCTCTGTCTTATAATGGGATCAGCAGCGGCTTTGAGGAAAGAGAGGCAGCTTTCTGACTGTAAGGACACATGATTGAGCCGAGCCTTAAGAACACTTTGGTTGGAAGTACAATCATATGTGACAGCAATGTACTTTTGGTTGTGTTTAGTACAATTGTAAATGTTTTAAAGAAGGTCACAGTGCCAGCCAGAGTGAGTCGACTAAGGGAAGTGCAGGTCCTGCTGGTTCTGTACAAGTTACATCAAAAACACAAAATACAACAATGAGCCAAACTTGAGTTAGTTAGTTCCAGTCTTAACAGGCAGCAAAGCCACAGTCATGTCACAAAAAAACAAGAGCTACCTTTGCAGCACACCTGTAAAATAATGACCTGGGTGATGCAAGAGCTTATGGCAGCTGCTGCTGAAGTGAAACAAGCTCAAAATGTGATTCTGCAGAGAAGGAGAAATCTGTTTTTTCTGTTTGTGTGTGTGCTGTTGTCACAATAGGCAGTAACAAGTCACAACAGGTACCAGCAGGAGACAAAAAAAACAACAAAAATCTTCATATAAATTACCAGTGTGAGGGATTTAGTGACATCTGGTGGTAGAGTTGCACATTGCAAACAACGTGATATCCCTCCAGTAGCCCTCAGCTTCCAAGCACATAAGAAAACCTACCGCTTAAAAGGAGGACTTGACTCCTGTGTAAACTTTAAAGGCTCATTCTAGCACGGTTTTTTTCTTTTCAGATGATTTTACATTCATGAAAAAAATAACATTATTACATTCAATTTCTGCCAATAGATCCTCATAAATCCTGCAAACCAGACCTTCAAATCCCTCTGGAATAGAAACCATTTTCCAACCTGTACTTGTTTGCCTTAATAAACATTTAAAAAAATGTGTCATCAACATGTTTTGACAACACCACTTGAAACCTCTCAAAAGAAAATCTGTTAGGGGAATACTCACAGGATGATCACTAAATTTTGTTTTGACTGAGCTTTGGGCGTCCGACCAGCCATCCTCAGCCAAAGCTGGTAGCAGCCAGAGAAATTAAGCCCAAAATGCCAACAGTATTAGTAAAAGTAGTATAAAAGGAGCCAAAAAATTTGGCCATGTTGTTAAATCCTCCATTACAAACCATCACATAGTGTAATCTAAATTTCATATTCTGTAAAACCTGAAGTGAGGTTAAAAGTTGCTAAAGTTTAAAAAATAAAGACAGTGAAGTTGTAACTTTAGACGCAGTGGATTTGCCAGATGGGGAAATAAATAGTGTGTGTATGTCTTTGGTGTGTGTGTGTGTGTGTGTGTGTGTTTGTGGGGTTGGGACAATTGATCGATGAGGCAGTATAGCGAGGGTGTGACGAAACAGCAGACAGAACATCAGCGATTTGATCTTAACTGTGCTTCATTACCCACAGAGTTACAAGAGTTCATGAGCTGTAAATTAAAGATATAGTAAGCAGGCACAGTGTGCAGGGTGAAGACATGAGCTATTAAGTCCATGTTTACTTCTACGAGGACTGAAATTTATGATGTGCACTCAACAGTGAGGCTGATTGATAGATATTTAAGCGGCCAGACAGTCTGCCAGAGAAACAAATTTGTAGTAGGAGATGAACCAGAGAAAATGTTTGCATGTGTGACCGATCAAAGGACAAACCTCTGAACTGTCGAATCATGTTCTGGTGCTTCTCCAGGGCGTCCTGCAGGATTTTCTCAGCGGGATCCATCTTCCAGCGCCACTCGGTGCCCACGGGGTTGGTGTGATGTCTGTCAGCAGGGCACACACACACATAAACAGATGTGAAAAAACAGCAAACACTGCAACCACTCAGTTAGAAATACTACTACACTACTGCCGGCTGGAGCATTAGGCATCAACTAACAGGAAGTATCACTTTATTACATCATTCTTATATAGATAAATAGGCTGTTCAAATTACAGAATTAAAAACACATTTTACCTGCATTTAAAGAAGCATTCTTCTAATAAGCTGCTAAATATTAAGACTGAATATGTTTACTCACAAACTGAAACTGAATTATGAGGGCCATGCATTTTCTCACCCTATGAAAACATGAAGTTAAAGGATGCATCCCACTGAAAAAAAAAAAAAGAGGAATTGCACCTCCTTTGGGTGTTATTAACGCCCTCTGACTGTGTAAGTGTGAGGTCGAGGTGCAACAACAAATCCTGAGGAATTCACACCGTCAGTCTGTCGCATGCATATGCACACACTCACACCACACACGCGGGCCTCACACGTCAAATCCAATTCCACCTGTTGCTACATAAAAAGGTGGGTAAGGAGGGCAACCTCCACAATGCATCTGTGCCCTGAAATCGCTGACTTCCTGTCATCCCACATAACTGCCTTAAGAGACACTGGCATTTCTGTGGCGACGGGGAGGCAGTTCGGCGCAGCACATTCTGACAGCGACCTTTCAGCGCTCAACACGGTCACCTTTTCAACCGCAACTCGAGGGGAGTTAACGGGCAAGTCTCTCGCCGATGTCGTGATGAATCAGTGTCCAACTTTGGGCTCGCAGTTAAGCAGGCCATTAGTCTTCTGCACGTAAAATCATTAACTCGTTTGCCACGGAGAGATCATCGCTCAATGACAGTCTGACTAACAAGGTAAACAAGAGCCATTAAAACTCTGAGCAGCCCCTCTATTTTTAGGACCTTCAGTGGTATCAATTATCAATCTGTTACACTCCTGAAAGACGTCATTTTTCAGGAACTAATTAAAGATTCAGGTAATGTGACAGCAAAACACTTCAAATCATTTTAAGTGTTCATAAAGGCAGCAAAGGAACGCAGCCAAATGGATATCAATAAACACCAAAATGTTACAGGTAAGCCTATGATTACCCGAACCTTAGACACAGAGTGATCATTTTCAGCAATTGAAAACCTTGAGGGACAAAAACTCTGTTATTCCTGCCCAGAGGGCTCAGAAACAGTGTTAAAAAACAGTTTGGCAGGTTAACTTTTGATGAACAGCCGCCACTCTGGTAGTAAGTTGCATTTATGGGATAAAAGGCTGAATTAATTTGAATATGAATCTGAATTTGTCAAGATTCTCCTGAATGGTAGCACTATTAGTGACCTGACTGAGAGGGAGATGTTATTAGATATATATATATATTAGACTAGTAAGTAGTGTTAGGTTGTTCTTATTTTTGATTTTAGTTAAGTTTCATGCAAGTTAGTTTCACCAAAAATAAGGACTTATTTTAGCCCCAACAGTTTTGCTATCCCACCCCAGGCAAACCCACGACTGAAATCCATGTTAGTGAGACCCGAGCAGCAAACTCTTGTGCTGAAAAATGAAGCAAATCTCAAATGCCGAAACTGCGGTTACTCAAATTCCAGCGTGAGGATGGCACCAAAAGCAAGTCAATCCCTGCAGAGCCACAAAATAATACGTTCAACTTTACAGCAGGAATAAACATGTCGACAAACTGGTGAAAGCTTTTGAGTGCATTTATCTGTCTGTTGTCAGTTGTTTTTTGTTTGACCAAGAAAATTATCCAAAGTATGACTGATAAATTAGCAGAAGTGCTTCACCTGCTGCATGAGCAAGGAAACAGCATCTAAGATCTTCAATGACAGTTCATGCTACTGGTGCATTGTTGCACTCTTTGTTTTTCCCAAGAAAATGTCAATGTTACTATTAAATGCAGAAATTTGATGCAGTTTGCTCAGCTGCCTTAGCAAAGATTCAGTCTTTCTTCAGAAGGCTAAAATCAGTCTGAGAAGCTCTGCAACAGATTTATTTAGACATCTATCTAAAATCCAATGATTCATTGGACTTTAAGCCATAGTCATTGTCTCTCTTTGTGAAACTGGCTCTGCATTTTCATTTTCAGGTACATACCTCCAGCAGAACACACATTTGTTAGCACAGGCGAGGCTGGGAGTCGTCTCCATGCATCGGTGAGACTCAATACCATAGAAAGTGTGCTTGTAACAGCCTCCTCTGCCTCGCAACATGGACTAAAAAACAGAAACGACGCCTTTAATGTGAGTCATCCATGCAATTTGTAGAAAACTCTAATCCTTTTTTATTGAAAAAGAGTAAAACTTCATTACCTTGGTCCATCGACAAAGCTTTACTCCTGAGTGACTTCCAATTAATTTGTACCCTGAACGGAAAGAAAAAAGAACAACATGTGAGAAGAAAAAGACTCTCAATCAGTTTTCACTTCTTTTGACCTTAAAACCACGTTGTTGAAACTCAGCAGATAATTAACACACAAAAAAGCTGAAATTTCATTTTCATTCAATTTTCACTCTTTAAGTGGTCCATCAAAAATAAAAAAAAACACGCTTAACATTCACAAAGTCATCCTCATTCACAGTCCTTTGTTTGGGCTCCAATAAAGTGACTAGCGGCGGCTCAAGGGCACGTCTGCGGCAATGAGCGGGGGGGTTAGCGTTTCAAATTCCCTTTCAGCACAAAAGGAGGATAAAGTGTTTTCAAATTCTCTTTATTCAGAAGTCTGCCTGTCTGTCCTCTTACATCACCGTGACCTGACATCAGTGGCCGTGAAAAGCGATATTTGGGTGAGACCTTGACAGGTTCCTCTGTTGTTTCTATTTATTTATTTACCATCATCCTCTGTGATGCCTGTCAAAGGAAAATTCTTTTATCTGATTTCTGCTGGCGGGAACAAGAGAGGCTCATTTTTTAAGTCCTAGTGTTCAAGAAGGCTTTATTGAGGAGCCATGCAGCGGCAGAAAAGCCCACCGAGGGATTTAGTTTGTTTATTTTTTTTATTTAGGACGTCACATGTGTTTTGTTAGTGAATCCCTCAAGTTGAAACATCTTATTAAAACACAGCA
The DNA here is from genome assembly GCA_029814665.1 of Acanthurus lineatus. NCBI lineage: Eukaryota > Metazoa > Chordata > Actinopteri > Acanthuriformes > Acanthuridae > Acanthurus > Acanthurus lineatus. The sequence continues at coordinate 23,540,890 of JAPZDV010000024.1, read as the reverse complement.
TGACTTTTCTATCGGGGTGTGTACGAGCTCTCACTGCTTCCCCAGATCTCAAGTTGGTGCTGGATGAGTCAAATACAAATGTTATTCATCAAGGCTGTTTGGAGTGTATTTGTAAATACTAATTTTTGATTTGCCACTTGAATGAGACAGCTTTCCATTGATCGAGGATGTTAGTCTGATCAGTGAAAACTAGAAATGCACAAACCCAAAGGAACACACACACAGACAGACAGACAATTTAATTTCTTTTTTGGCTCGAAAGCCTAAAGTTTGCTGAGCCCTTTTCTCTTTGGGGTAAAAAAAATATACTGAACATCATCAAATTGTTTTTCCACCTGAAAACACCTCGAGAGCACAGGTCCTCCTCCGACCTTGCTCTTAACAACTGCAAGACACATAAAAATATATTGTCTCAGATGTGTGAGACAGTGGAAACTGGAGTAAATAACTGCACTTATAGGCCAGTTTATTTAACTATTAATGATCCTCACAAAGCAATTTTTCCCCTCTTGTGTTTGTTAACGAACTTACTTTTCCAATTTCTCTACTTCTATAATGAGTCAGCAGAGAGGATCAAATAAAATTAAAGAGAAGGGAAATGTCTCTATATCTCTTTTCTCTGTCATCAGTGAGAAAGTGCAATATTTGCTGTGAGCAACGTATCAATACTTGAGACTAAAGAACATATTCAGTTTCATCAGCAGACCCATAATAACTAATAAAATCCTCAAGGTTCTTGAGTTCAGGAGTGCATGCACAGTTATTGAGTGAATGGATGCTTGTCTGTGTGTGTCTGTGCAGTGCAATATTAAATTATATACTTAATACATTTTCAACACCTGGACGTGTTACATTCTTCCTAATGAGGCAACATCAGTGTGGCTGGAGATTGAACTTAAATTCAAATCAAAAACAGAAATAAGCTGATATGAAGTCCGTAACTCAAACAGCTGTTCATGTGATTATATCAGCGACCACCTGCTACTCAACCAACTCTGCAAAGACGCCTTAAATTTGCCAGCAGACGTAATCAACTGAAGGCTCACAGGTAGCCGGCTGCTTCAGATCTGCTGAGTATAAACAAATTCAAACCCACCGGGCTTCTAATCTGCGGAGCACAAAAATAAGCGATTTGGATATCGACAGTTCTGCGAATGATTTATACTTTGATGTGTGGTACTTGGTCCTTTACTTTAAAACGCCTGAGGTAAATTAAATAAGCAGGGAGAGGAAGTGTTTAATCAAAGAGTTCGAAAATCGGTCTTATTTGTTTGGAAAGGTCTGCAGCATCTTTTTTTTCTCCTCAGATCTCACAGGTACTTGTTTTCCTAGAAGTAATCAAAGGGATACTTGGCAAAATATTTTCAGTTTTTGAGCTGCACTTTGTTCTGCATCTGTTTAGAGTGAATATTCTGATGAAAAGGAACATTTTTCCAACATTTCCTGCCTTGTTTTATTGTGACAGCTTATTAACTCGGATATGACCTCATTCAAAACTCACCTGGCGACACTGTTGGCCAGTTTTAATATCATGTGAAAAAAATAGCTTTTGTAATTCATTATAGTGAGAGAGTACACATGTCCAATTTATTACAACAACTATTTCAAACGGATGAATTATCTCTGTGTTTATTTTTTTCAGAACCACAAACACAAGTTTAAAAGAAAGAGAAAAATCTAGTATCCTATTTTTAAAACTTTCTTGGAAACACTACGAGCATTTCAATAGATGTGGGACGTTTGCATTCATGTCATGTCAGAAAAAAAGGCAACAGAGGAAATACAGCCTTCCAGGATCCATTGTTATTAAAAACAATGCCAAACTTTCATTCTTTTATCGCAAATCAAACAAACTGTTCTACATGCTGACTGCTGCCAACATAAACACCATAAAATGGATCAACATTTGGCCAAATGAAGGGAAGTCTTGCTCACAGAAACCTATTTTTAGGAGGTTGTGTAAGCTAACAGCAGGAGGTTGCTGTCTGAAAATAAGTGGCCTGTGTTACTCCAGTGAATGGAATAAAGGGAGGAGATAGTAAAATGTTTCAGATTAAGCTAATGAGTCAACAACCAAGACTACTGGGCGAGTTTTGCTGAGGTTTTTTCTTTTGTGTGGGTGGAGGAAAGAGGATGGAAACTCTAAGGACTAAGACTGCACCTTGAGGACAGGTGGAGGCAGAGAGCCTAATAGGACTGTAATGCATCATTAAGTGCTGTTAGATAACACAAAATCCCCAGCTCCACACTTTGCCCTCATGTGGCGCCTAAAAGCAGCTTTAAGTGACCGATATTCTAAAAAAGGCTGAAACAAAGGATGAAATTTCAGCAGCAACTTAAACATTTTCCACCCAGAGGTCCTGACGGATTATTTCTGTCTGCATTTTATGCAAAAACTTATTTTCACTCAAGGTCATTTAAGCAGATACTTCATGAATAACAAATAAGAATCTAAGTTAAACTGAGTTTAAGAAGAGAGACCTCCATCAATGACTTTGATCTTTCAGGAATACCTTTTTAGAGGGGAAATAACAGACGAAACTGACAGGCAATTAGCATGTTTGTTAGATTTACAGCTGAAATTAAGAAAATGGCAAGACTCATAATTCATGTTTTAGAGTGAATTACAACTCTGCTGCCCTTGTGGAATGAGCAAGGTTAAGGATATGCTGACAAGCAGCTGGTGCGCCGTGTCTATAATGTGATTTTTTATTGCAAAGCAGAGCAGCTAGATAATATGAATATATTATCCGATGACACCTCGCAGATGTTCTTTTGGAAATGACTGTACAAATTTGCACAAGAGTCTTAGACTCATAAACTTTCAGTAACAACCGAGGCGGTGTCAGTCATGTCAGTCTCTTCGTCTTTGATTCTAATGTGTTATTTTTCCCGTCAGCTTTCTGATTTATCCTTTAACTTCTGAGTCAAAATCGAATGTTTCCTCACCTTGTTTTGTCAGTGCTTCTCTGAGGGCAGGGGTGATCATTTCTCTCCTTTCCCCTTCATCTATATTCTTGTTCAATCCGTTCAACTTGGACAGCTTCACCTCTACCTTCACCTCCTCTTTGCTCTGTGGAAGACGAAAAAAAGGCCAATTATAGTTTATTATGTTAAATATTAGGCTCTGGGCTTATGACTTTGTGTTGTGACTTGTATGTCACAAACATTAAATCATAAATTATTGAGCTGGAATATTCATGTTGAACAAAAACAAGAAAAACTCTCCTTGTGGAAAACATTTAGTATTGAAGTTTCAGTCAAAATTAATTACTATGATTAAAAAAATAAGATAAGATAAAACTTTATTGATCCCACATTGGGGAAATTTGTGCATTACAACAGCTCAGATACAAATGACAGAAGGAGAACAACAATTTAAGAGAGATATCAATAAGAAAAAAATAGCGTTATATACAGAGTTTAAAAATAAAGATATCAAGAAAAAGTAACATTATATACATTGTTAGCAAGCATACACAGTATGCATTATGGTGTACCCAATGCCAATAAAAACCAATGCCAATAAAATGAACCCAATGCCATGAACAGAGTAGATTTGGTGGGGCTAGAAGGCTTAAAACTAAGTAATATTCAAAGTAAACCTCTTCATATATGGAAGAATACACAAATTAAATTACTTGAGTGACCTGGATTGATTGTTTCTCTCATTCTGTACCAATAATAAATAAACATACTTGCAAATGCAGCACTGAAAATACTACAATTATTACATCCTACACTGCAACAGTGTTTTCTGCAAACATGACAGTACACATAACAGTGATGAAAGAGGGAAACAAGTGCAAATTATCTGTCACTGCACTGGTAGGTGTTTGCAGTCAAGGCTCTGTGGATTCATGTGTGCAGACCAAATTGTTATTACTTTTTCATCTGTTTTCACGTTCCCAACAGAAAATTTTGAAAAGAGGAGGTACTGTTGAGGACACTGTCATGCAACCTGCCCATTTATCACACCTGTCATCGCACTACACCTGAAGTCCTGAGAGCGCGAGACTGATATTAAAACTGCTGTGGGATGCAAAATACAAGTTCGGAAAATTGTAGAAATTCAACAGCAACAGAGAAGGTCAACGAATTCAACAGAAACTGCACTGCAATGCTTTTCTTTAACCAGACTCAAACAACAGAAAACAGCATGAAAATCTCGAAAAAATCCAGTTTGAATAAGCTGTTGCTGCCACTTTATTTGATTCTTAGCACTTTGAGGTTCGACTTTAAAAGCCAGAAATTCTAAAGAGCTCATCCAAAGTGTTTGATGTTAGACAGGACTGAAGATCAAGAGCTGTGATTTTGCATTCCTTGCATGATTTTATGTGTGAAATACCCATCAGCCACTGCATGACACGACTATTCCTGAATAAAGGGGGCCTATTCCCGTCCAGACAGTAGAGTGTAATCTTGGTTTAAAGCCCCTCAGGGAAGCAGCGAGATGCAATGAAAGGTCTGCAGCTTTACAAGACAACTGCTGGATATATAACAGAACAGCTGTCTTTTTTTTTTTTAAATGCTGAAGCTGCTGCAGCATTTCAAAGATTAACAACTTCCTTTAAGCCTGGGCTACATTATTGCAGAGTGCAGCATTTGTATGTAAATCTAACTATCTTGGAGATGTGCTGTTTACAGATACAACGGATGATTGATTAAGTCCTCGCTTGAAAAGTTGCCGGGTGTATGGGAACAGGTATCACTTCTCAGAAGGGTTTGATGGACGAGGTGCCTTTGAGATTAACCATGTTAAAATGACAGCTCCACCCAATTACTGCACTGCTGCCACTGCGTCGGCTTGTCTGGGGATCTATATGTCATCTTCTCAGCACAGTGGTGCTCATAAGGGGCTGATACTCTGTCAGCAAGTGTTGACAAATGCTCGTTTGTATGTGTGAATCCTGAAAACCTGACACGGTTGACTGGTTTCTGCGCAGCTCACTGAAGGGCGCAATCCCTTGTTCTTCGGCTGCACATCCCTAAAATGCAGTCAACAGGTGCGACTGGGTTGTAAGGAAGAGCAGGCTGAACTTCAGTGGACTTAGATTATCTGTTTTTTAGTTGACTACAGCGACATTTGAATATCTAATCAACTGTGCGAGTTGTTATTCAAACAAAAATGACAAACATTTAATAAGTTTCAGCTTCCCAATTGTGAGCTGTTGCTGCTGTTTTCTGTTTTATATAACTTCAATAAATGTCTCTGTATACCTGATAAAGTTAATAAGCCACATTAATATGCAACCTCATATCAAAGGGGTATTTTTTCACTATTTTCTTCATTTCATAGATCAAATCATTGATAAATTGCTCAATTAAAAGTTCTTGTTGATCTTTAATACAAACATCCTGAAGAATAAAGGCTCTAACATGAGTGTGCAGCCCATATATTATGTATCCATGCATGTCTCTCTTTCTGCTGACAAACCTGACAGTGATGTGCTTCAACGTTACACCAGGAACCATCTATGTCCATGTAGCTCTCTAGCAGCTTCTATCAGCTCTGTGCAGCCAAGGCCACGTACGCCTGACTTTAACCAGCCTTTGATCCCAGTGCAGTAAAAATTCACCGCTTGTGACAGCAGCAGTGGTCTCTCAGACGAACAGCCCCTTTGTTGACAGGGGATGCTGTGAATAAGTAAGCCATCATGCTGTGTCAGAGTCCTCCCACATCTCATTTCAGGGCGGAAAAGGATTTGGCACTCTGTGGGATGAGATCTGGAAACTTTATCTCCCTGCAAATTAAGAAGGGGAGGCTGTCTTACTTTACTTTAGGGGGTTTAAAAGATGCTAAGCCATGCGCTCTTCCAATTATCAGCACAGGTGTACAGTAACTCTCACAGCCAATCTGGAAGAGCACCAGCCTACATAAGGTATAACCATCAGCAGGACGTGGCTCGAGTAGCTGTTTCACTTTGCCAGATTTATAAACCGGTGGGCGAGAAATCTGCAGCCTGCAATTTAAGCCCAAAAATAAAATAAGACTAGTTTGACACTCTCAGCCAGCCCAAATGTCCACCTTCACTTTCTGCATCCACGACGCACAAAAATCTGACAGCACATGTAACACGTAGCCGACAGCGCAACAATCTGTCCCCGTGGCGTCTGTGTGCAGCCCCCGTGATTCATCTGGCCCCGGTCTCTGGTTCACACTGTTTGGATTTCACCCTCACTCAAAAGCTCACAGACATCCAGTTATGCCCGGGTCCGTCTGAACGAGCAGAACTGGGACATCTAACAGCGCCATGTTGGGCTCTGAAACCATGATTTAACATGAGGCTGCTGCAGAAAGATGGAGCAGCGATGACATACGGTGCAAACAGGTGATCAGGACACAAACATGTTGGAACGAGCCCAGAAGAGAGGGATCAATAAGAAAGAGAGAGAGAAAAGACTTGGGAATTAAATAAAAACATAAAATCCTTGAACCATAAAGATTTTTTCAGTCACTTAACATGAATAATGTTTTACCAGCATGTAACTGAAACTGGAGACCAGCTTTAATCAACACAAATTTGGTACAAGATGGCAAAAAATAAGGAAAAAGGCAAAGCTAATCAGATTAATAACAGACTCTAACCATTTAACACTGCAGAAAAACTATGCTTGAGGCAACTGTGGGAAAAAAATAAATCGAAGGCAACTGGACTTGGTAATACGTCTGTGAAGACATTTCGCCTCTTATCAAAGGGGCTTCATCAGACTAGGCTAAGCTAGTCTGACTGGCTGGTGGAGATCCCTGGTTTTTAACCTCTGTGGAGGTGTTTCCAAAGGACAATGGTGTCTAATAATCGTTAGTGCTCTTGGGTGGGGCTCAGGAAGAGCTCCGTTTTGTTGTAACGACAGTCGTTAGAGTCACATGAGGCCAAAAATGACAGTTTTTAGGGTTGTCAGGGTCTCCCAGAGCCATTTGTGAACGACCATTGTTGTTGCCTCATATGCTTGAGGCGATAAAATTGCATTTTCAAGAATAGTAGCATCTTTATCTCTTTTTCCTCGCTCTAAATAATTGAGCCTAAAACATCAAAAGCTTCTCAGGAAGCTGTGTGGCCACTCAGGTTAATGATCCGCTTCACACTAACTTCAGTCTGGCAACAGTCCGACAGCATGAAGTGAACCACTTGACCACCCTGGCAGGGACAGAAACCTTCGAGGACAAAGTTTAGACGCCAACGCATCACAATTTGTGCAAAATCAATTAGAGGAAAAAAAGAAAATGAAGTTTCCCTAAAACTTGGCAGTAAACAAACAAAACTAGAGCCAAAAACTAATACAGACTTGAAGGTTGGGCAACATCATCCAATCAGAACAGGCCAGATAATCTATTATTGGGTTCATTTAAAGAAAAACATTTGTGGGGAAATATTTATCATCATCGCATTAAGTAGTAATCCACTCATCCTCATTACTGACATCAATACAGACAAATCCCTCTGTGCCATAATTCGATCTACAAGCTTTAGCTTTTTAAGTGCTGGACTCAACAAACAGGCACGATAGCAGTGAGAAACACTTCGGGTTGGATGAGGTGATGTTTTTTATCCGAGTGACAGATGATTTGTGAGGAAAGCAGACAGCTACTGAGACTCTATTTCAGTAATTGTGAGATCAAAATCAGCTGGAGACTGATGTTTATTTGAGGGTAATGGCTTTGAAAGCATGAAATGCCACAACTAATGAAACTCATTAGCGGGAGCAAACAGCCCTAATCTCTCAGCGACCCACTTAAGAAAAAAACAGACTGACTGATCGATATTTTGTATGAATTTATTCTCCTGTGTTCTCACTCTGGGATCTTAAAGCCCTTAAACAATATTACCCAGCTGAACAATTTAATTACAGCTCAACAATTACTGCTACATGTTCCCTATGAATGACTTTTAGAAGAAAGCTTTTAGAGAATAAGACCAAAAATCTGATCAGTGAAAATTTATGATAAGATACGACCGAATAAACAACTCTATCGTTGTTGTATAATCTGTTATGTTTTCAATAAGGTTCAACTTAACTTAACCTTTACTACTTTACCTCGTCTGTAAACATTTCACAGAATAAATAAATTAATCCCATGATCCTATGCATCTTCACAACATCATACTTCATCTATAGTATTGACTGTTTTGATAGAGACCTCTAGTGGCAGAAATCACATATTGTGCATTTAAAAAACAAATAGGATTATAAATGACCACTGAAATAAAGGAAAAGGGTCTCATGTTGTGATAAAAATGTTATATTTGATGTCTTGGTGTGTCATATTCTGTCCTTGGGGTTTTCTAGTCGTGCAATAAATGTGAGCAAAGAAATACTGACAAACATCAAACCAGCAGTAAAACACTGCAAACATGTAAAGTATTGAACTTGCAAACTGATCAGTCTCCTTTTGATCAAAGTCCAAGTGTCTTTCAAGCAGCCACACAGAGCAGCAAACAGAAAGAGCCAATAATCTAAACTATGAATAGTTTCTCTGAGTTTGTTTGACTAGTTTTGGTAAATCACCTGGAAATAATCCTGGAAAATGATTCAAAGACAGTTTCAGATGGTAAGATTTAGCTTCACTTCGGTTATAAAACTTTGAGACTGTGTTAAAATCTGTCAAATGTCCGTCCTGCTGAGGCGCACTGGGAGTTTCTTGCAAATAGCCGAGGAGGTAAAAAGGACAGTGTGTTGTTAAATGTCACACCAGCGGTTCGCTCAGAGATTTGAGCTGCCGGCGACTAAGATTCTCTGCCATCACCTAGTGGTCAAACACGGCCAGACCGAGCTTCCACCTGCAATAATAATGAGACAAAACTCAAGGAAAAAATTAAATGAGCAGAGTTCATGTTTGATCTCGAGCTCCCTTTTAACCTGAGACTTAACTTTTTATTATAATCTACATCATTATGTTCATCTTATTAAGAGAGATTGATATGAATCAGATATTAAACTCCACGACCTCAAGCGTCTCTGCACGGAAAATTAGCTCACTAACGTATTCCAGTCTGGGGAATTTCCTTGTTCACACTTAATTTGCAGCTCGGCTAAACATTTGTTGTCTCTTGGCAATAGCAAATGTTTAGTGTACAAACTAATTACATCTTGCACTGCCTGCTCTGTGTGACCAAATTATGCACACACACTGATTTGTGAACACAGATACGGGACAAAAAATGTCATCCTGACATCCAAGTGTGTGATTTTACAATAAAATTTACTATAAAAATATGAATTAAATACCACTAGAAAGCATTTATAGCAAGTTAAATGAGGGAAAATTATAATAGGAACTCATGTCTTTCTAATAAACACTACATAAATAACGCTTTTTATTAAATTTTCAAATAGAAGTCTGGCTCTTTCCACTGTGCTCAGTTTCCCTGCTGTGATGTATAAACACATTCACATATGGCCCACGAGTTCAAGCCAAACCTGACAGAGCTGACACGCAATATAGTCTAATGTTTATGTCGTACAGGAAGGGACAAGCCTGGAAAATCTGTGTTAAAGTCATGTTTCTTTTCTGTGTGAAACATGGTCAGGTCCACTGCAAACCAGCACTGGAGGTACAACATTATAATGAAGCATTAAGCTTTCATGAGAACAAATTAAGGCACAACATACAGTCCGAACACCTGCAGTTTTATCTTGGACGTCCCCTTGAGTTACTAAAAAACACGCCAAATTATTTCAAACCAGCCCAAACAGATCCAAAAAGAGGCTCATTGGAGAGAAAATCCCCTTGAAAAGGTTCATCTGAGGTGCAAAAGTTGGGCTCTAAAGTCTACAGAGATAGAGGTAATTGTTTTTGTTGCAGCCACAATAAAACACTTTGAGAGTATCTCGTTATAGCAACCTGATATTTTACAGCTCAGGCAAAAGTTTGGAGCAAAACATAATGCAGATTGAGCTCCTCATCAAGGGGTAAGTGGTGTAAAGTAATGAGACATTGATTATGTCAATCAGAGAGGATTTATCGCTCAATCACACTGTTCTTACTACAAATACCATTAAATTAAATAGTGAAGAGACGGAGTCAAAGTTTAATAAACTATAACACTAAGAAAAAAACAAATAATTTCAATATCGCTATAAAACTGGTACATTAAACTATAGCAATAGATTTTAATGCTGCTTTACTGTAAGGATGTTTCTTTAAACAGACAGCAGCACAAAATGACAGACTGGTGTTTTCTTTTTTTGTTTTACTGTAAACTACTGAGCACTAATCTGAGGTTTTCACTCTGATTTTAACGGGGAACTTCACCATGTTTTATGTGGGCGTGCATCAGTGCCGATGGCGAATGTAGTCAATCGAAGCGATACATTACGTGATATATTCACTGATAAAGCCGAGTTCATCTGCTGCAAAATCTGCTCCTCTTCAGCCGTCAGTGGTGAGAACTGCAGGCCATTTCAGTTTGTATTTCTAGTCTCAGCCTCTGGGTATCTGGACAGCCGGAGAGAGCGCAGCTGCATAAAAAAGAAACCCTATTTCTTTGCTTTTACTTTGCTCAGTGGATGTGAGCATCAGGAGCTAACACGCAATGCATCCTGGTTAATGTAGGCACTGCTGGCACAGCTCTGAAAGTGATCCCAGTTCTCTCAGTTGATAAAAACATTAACTGAGGGGTTTATTTACTGCTTTAACTTGCAGCTTTGACTGGACATCAACAGAAAACGTGGAAAAATTCCCCCTTGAAGTTTATGGGACCTGCCACTCAAAAGCACAGGTACACCGAAGACCTAAATGTGTTTTCTGGCTGATAATGCCTCTGCCTGCCTATGCTTCTCGTTTTTTTTTCTGCTTTCCTTGACTCACTCGTTCCTTACAAGTCTGTGAAGTGGGCGTCTTCACTCTTACGCAAGCCTCCGCTTCTCGCCCGCCGGGGGTCTGGTGTCTATCAACCCATCTGCCACTTCTTTCTTCAATGACACCACTTTCTCCCTTCAATCAACACATTTAGACGGGATGAAGGTGGTGGAAACTCAACTCAACGCCACCACGGTGCCAGCTAATAGACGCTCACGCGGAAACACTGAAAATAAACCTCATGGGTGATGACGACCACCTGACAGTTGTAACGCAGGCAGCTGAGAACCGTACATCCAACTCCTGTTTACATTTTTTATCATTACTGCTTGTTTTTATTATCTTATTTCTTTTAGAGGTGTTTTCTGATTGGAATGAAGCAACTTAAGTCATTTTAAATAGCTTGTGCACAAGATCATCAGTTAGCTGTAGAGGAATATGGCGGCTTGTGCAGTTTATAGAGTCTCACCTTTGCCTTCTTGACGCTGTTCATGATGTTGCCCAGATCCTCCATGTCGACCACTGAACCTGACTTTTTCTCATCTTGCAGGCCAGAGTCGTCCTCATCGCTGCTTGACTCCACCAGATCCTCCTGAAGCCAGAAAGGAGGGAACAAAAACACCAGAATATGGTTAAACGAAGGACTGTTTTTAAATTAAAAAATGATCAAGGACGAACATGGATGATCCCCAAATGTAGAGAGATTCACATATGTTCACATAAACTGATTAAAAACTTGTGAGTGCTAACTAGATTAACTGCAGGAGCCCATATGGAGCACATTGATCACACTCTGTTATCTCCCCTTGGGCTGCCTCATTAAATAAGAAAAGCCATATGCACGTTTATGGCTTTTTGGAGGATTTATGACGATGCAGTGTTGGATCTTCTGACCACATGTGCAGCAGCAGCAACAGCAGCAGCTGCAGGACTGAGTGCCTGAGCGGTGCAGCGGGTTGATAAATCACAATGATCACCTCGCCACAGTTCTCAGCTCCTCTCCGTTCCGGTTGAATGTCATCTCGGCTGAGTGTTGCGGACAGAGGGGAAGGACTCTCGGCCAGATTTGGCTCTGAGGTGCCTGCTACCATGACAACTGGTCATCTGTGAATGTGTGTGTGTGTGTTTGTGTGTAAGATGTCTATGTTTGTACTCTCCTTCTGTGAAATGTGTAATTTCAGTCATTGGTGAATAAAAGTGCTATTTTCATGTTTTTACCATGATGGACAGGGTCGGCAGCTATGACACATCTCATGCGAGCTGTGCAGAACATTTCGAACACCGAGCTTTCTACCGAAAATACAACAACATCCTCGCCACTAAGTGAGGATGTGAGGAACTGAGAGTATCACTCCTCCTTCTGAGCACTTAGATTTTAATGACATTGTTCAAGTGCAGCATGAGCCTGAGCCACTTCAGCCTCTGTTCAAAGACAGCATCATAAGTCAGAGGACATTCACCTGATTTGATACAAGCCACACACTTTCAGAGCCGTTCCTCCTCTTGTATTCACCAATTTTCATCATATGCTTACTTGTGTTTTAGGTCAACAGGGATAAGATGAAGTCTATGTAAGAGTGGACTGATCAAAAGTCATGTGATGTATCAAATCCTAACATAAATAATCATGCAAGCTTCTGCTCTGTTATCAGTGACTATAATGTTTCACAATCTAATAATCCAATTCAAGGCCAGTTTTCAGTCACTATCTTGTCATTATTTCCACAAAATGTAAATTTTTTTTGAATCCCTACAACCTGAGGCAGAAGCCAGGAGAACATTTCAGACACGATCTTTGTCCCAAAAGAAGTTGAACAGTTTTTTAACTCGCCTGACATGTGACTGTCAGGAAACTGCCTGCATGCAACAAACTGTCAGTGTGAGGGTAAATAAGACATGTTACCATCCTTCATTGATGATAAATGCAGCTCCGGGGACAATTAGTGACAATTTGTATGAGAAACTGAGAATGAGAATTTTAGCAGATTTGTGAAGGAACAGTTTTGCTTTTTTACAAGCTTGAAATTTTGCTCTTTATGTGTGATGTCAAGTTGATGTAATCACTGTATTTCATTCAAATAAATCAGTCATTTTTCTCTCATTAAGCAATTGATGGATGCTTGGATCAGTAGCCCCACATTATAAAAAAATCCTCATCACAGGTCTGAAAATGGAGCAGTTCTGGTTTTTACAAGCTTGAAATTTTAATATTTGTGTGTGTTGTCATGTAGATGTAATCACTATGTTTCATTAAAATGCTCGGATCAGTAGCCCTGCCTTATAAAAAAAAAAAAAATCCTCATCACAGGTCTGAAAATGGAGCAGTTATGGCTGCTCCAGATGCTGACAGATGTTCATCTTCTGGCTTCTTCCTTCATAAAAGTGGACTAAACCCTTTTCATTCAGCTTGAAGGAGTCTTTTAAACCACCAAGTCAATCTACGGCCCCAAAGGAAAAAATATTCACTGAGCGTGCCATTAAAAACGCATTAGTGATACAAACTTTGTCTTTGTGCCATTACCTCTGAGCTGTTATTCTGCAGGGCTGTCTTCTTCTCGTCCTCCTCGTCCTCCTCCTGTCTGTCCTTCTTCTTGTTCTTACACGAGCCTCCGGTCTTACAGTTCCCACTGCAGCTCTTCTTCTCTCCCTTTGCCAGAGCCTGAAGGCGGCTCAGGAACTTTCCCTTCCAGGCCAGGAAGTCGGCCTGAACGCTGCCATTGCGGCTCTTCACCACATTGCAGTCGCCCTCTCCCCTGGTCATGATTCGCATGCCGCTCAGCATCCAAAGCCACTTGTCCACATTTTTACCCACCTGGTGAGGCAAAAGGAAAAAGCAGGTAAAAAAAAAAGAAGCGTAAAAGTGACTAAATGTTGATCTAGTCCCTAACTTGGACCAGTGTTGATTTTGAGAGAAAATTCTGATTTAGTTTTAGTTTTAGTCTTTTGAATAACACACCATTTAGTTTTAGTCATATTTTAGTCATATGAAATCTTTTAGTCTTAGTCTAGTTTTAGTCTATGTTTTAGACCAAATATTACGTAGGTAAACAACCTAACTGTGGTGAAAACGTCTTCGAAACTGTGCAAAGTTCTGCAAACTCGTCTTTGTCCTTCCCCTGACAGAGTGTAAGTGCTGCTGCGTTTAACTGTTGCGCCTGCACACCAGCGGCTTTTGAAAAGATTTGCTCTGATTGGATTTCTTCCTAACATGTCCCTTTTTTTGTTTTTGGCTCTTTCACCTTTATTTTGGCTAAGCAGGGGGGGTGACACACAGCAAATGGTCGGAGCTGGAGTCGAACTCGCGACTGCTGCATGGAGGACCAAGCCTCCGTATACATGGGACGTCTGAGCTACCGACTGAGCTAGTTAAGTAGACTTAGGTCAATTATATTTCGTCACAGTTATATTTTGTCACAGTCTTCATCGTCATACCTGACTTTTTATTTAGTTTTTATAGTTTTCGTCTGTGAAAAAAGTTCATTGATGAATATTTTTCGTCACAGTCTTCGTCGATGAATTAACACTGACTTGGAGCTGCTATAGGCCTACTGCTGTTAACCTTGTATACAAAAATACTGTTTGAATAACTGGTTGTTAAGCATCTTATCAGGCTGTATTACTGACTTATAGAAACCATTTCTTACTGTATTATAGTGTCCAACATAGACAGAGTTGCCGAGACCGAACACCGCATATCTGAGGCCCTTCAGGTAGGTCTTTCCATATCTGAAGTCAGTGGACGCCTCCTCCAACCACTTGCAGAACCACTCGGCGCTCTCAGTGGGCTGTCCGTCAGTGTATGTGGCTACGAGAAACACACACACTGACTTGCTGGTGCACTGCATGAAGATAAACACAGCAGACGTAAGGAAGACAATTAAGAATGAATAAACATTTGTTTAATGACCCTGGTGAAGCAGAACAGAAACACTGGGAAAAAAAAAACCTGCACACCTGCTGTAAGTCATTTGCAAAGCACCAGAGCATCATGAACGAGTTGCTCCAGGAAAGCTGCCAATGTGAATGTTTTTTTTTCAGCAATATAACTTATAGAAGCTAATGATGAATGATCGCACACATCTGATTCTGTCGACTTTCCTCAGAGACTTAAAATTCATGCAAAGGACAACAGGACATCAGTCTAGATTAAATCTAAAGTAAATGCACATCGTGTCCTTGGCCTTGTGTAAATAAACAGAAAACTTCAACTTTTTAAAACACATTATGTCTCTTTGACTGATGGCCGACCAGTGAAGCAGTGCACAGATGATCGGCTGCATGCAGGGAGAGACTGCTGTTTGTCTGCCTGTGGAGAATTTCCATCCCTGAAAAACAATATCACTGTCCCATTAAATAAAAAGCTGCTTCCTCTCCTGCCGTGTAGCAGCCAACCAATCTCTCATTGCACTGCACAGTGCCTGTGTCCGCAGAATAAAAAGGATAACACTGATGAAAATGATCCATCTTTCTTCAGCTGGGCTGTTTTTGTGTAACACATTTGTCCTCTGTGACAGCTGTTTGAATAATCGATCAGTGACAAAAATGGAGGAAATGCTGAACTGGAGACTTAATGCACTGTCTGTTGTGGAGCTTTTGTAAAGTAAATGTTTATTATTTATATTACTTCAATTAATTCTTGTCTACTTATGCCAGTGTGTGCTTGAAGTTACATTTTAGAGATTTAATTGGCACTCTAGAGCTTCTTCTTAGTGCAGTTTATGCAGCATGTTTATCCTCTTAACAGCACCGCAACAATAGATGCATTAATTAGTCACTCGACATTATTCAACATTAAATAAGCAATGAGAAGCTGCAATGAAGCTGGTGGAGGTTTTAACTCTTAAACTATCATCTTCATGTTTAAGGCCACATGTCTCTACACGCTGCTGGCTCTTCTTTCTGTTTTTAACTAAAAAGGATCTTCTCTTTGAACTCATCTCACCTCATCAGCAAGTCGATCATCTGGGTCGTAGTCTTTCATGTCAATCACCTCTGCTGGTAAACCCAGAGCCTTCACTTCCTCTGACAGCTCCTGAGCAAAACCCTGGACAAAATGAAAAGTCTCAGTTTAATGCTTATCAGACGTTTCAGAATTATACATATGAGCTCAAGGTCTTTCTAACCTTGGACCAATCAATCATGACTAGAACTTCACTTTCCGCTAATCATGAAAAACTGGGTTACATTATGGTTTCTAAATCGACTGTGTAGCCCTGAAATAAATCAATCCTCATTTTGTGAAAACTTATAATGTTCACATGATGTGGCACTCCATCAGAGATTCACTGGAGTAACTCCGCAGTCATTTTTAGAGGTCAAATGTAGCGGTGCTGTTCCATTTTATTACATTACTGCTGTTTTACTTCTTAGATTTTTCTACTTATTTTCACAGAACAACAGTTCAAGAATATCAATGTTGGATTTTTGCAATTGTTTGACTTGAAATCTTACTTAATGACCATGATGTTGAGGATGCAAAGTCACAAACATGGCATCAGTCCAACACATTAACTAGCCCCCACAGGACGGCACTGAGTGACACACATGCATCATCCAGCTGCAGTGTTTGCAATGACTTTACGGACCAACATGGACATACTGACAGATCTACAGTCATGACAGTGACAGTCTGCGTCCCTGTGTTTTATCTCATTACATTATATCATCAGCTTATCTGTGAACAAAGATCGTAGGCTAGTGAGGGTTATTAAATTTGCAGTAATTATCTATACCTTTGCCGTTCCAGTTTGTGAGCCGTAGAAGATTTTAACTCCTGATACGTGAACCACAGTTTCCCTGTCGTTGTTCTTTACAGCTTTGTAGACCAGCGTGCTGACTTCTTTGGAGAAGATTTTCTGAAAGGAAGAACAGGATGATATTTCATGCAAAAATGAATAATTTAATAACTGACAGGTGGTCTTACATGTAGATCCTTTTTTCAGGACAAACATCTTTAATGTAATGTACATAAAGAGTGTTTACTTCAATATTTTAACTGAAATCAGCAGCCACTGACAACACAGTTTCACTAAATTAACACATTTAGAAATTCAAACAGGGTGTCTACCAAACACAAATGATGGTGAGACATGAGCAAGTCACATTTTTCAGTGCCATCTTCATAGAAAACCAGATCCCAAACACCAGAGCAGCAGCTGAATACAAGTACAGCCTGTTGTGCCATATCGACATGAAGTAGCTCTCATTGGGACTGTAGGCATTTTGTGACACTGGAGGGAGAAAAGACATCAAAATATCTCTTCTGTCACATGACAAGGGTTGATAAAAAGTTAACAAACTTTCACTGAGAGTACAAACACAACTCTGCTATGCCAAAACGTGGCTAAAGTCAATCTTAAGACAATAAGATTAATACCAACCTTAGTTCACCTGCAGCACATAAAAGGCGCCGACAAGCTAGCTACAACGTTACATGCTAACTCTGGATGTTAGCTACCAACATTAGCTAAAACATCACTTAAAGTTACTTCCTAGTTACGTTGAAACGTGATAAAAGCTCACCTTTAGGATCCGAGGTAGACACGGGGTTTGCAAAAAGTAAAATAATTGCGAATAAACTCAGCATTGCTGCAAACAGTGACGTTATATTAAAATATACAGTCCTCTACAGCTAGTGCTGTAAGCAACCATGTTGTTTGGTCGATGAGCATGCTGGGAAACGTAGTTCTTTTGTATTGGATTGGACGTTGCATCGAAGGCAGCCTTACCTCTTAAATTAAAAATAAAAAAAGCATTGTGGCAGATTTATCGACCTTCGTATGACTCACAGATCAGCATATTTTATCTCTGGCAATGTAACGACGACGTACGTACACCTTTGCATTATTTTAGGTGTCTTATTTAAAATGGGTTTACCGGAAGTACTGTTTTTTTAAACATATCTGACTTGATGGTCTCCTCTCGCTCTCATGAAGACGTTTGGTGGATAACTTGTTAGTCTTAATAACAAGTGAGATGTCGTGTCAAACTTCTTTATTTCGATAGCTATAGTAACTATAGATACCTTTAAGCTAGGTGGAGTTGAGCGCGTCCATTTAATATAATTGAAATGATGACATTTAGTGCCAACTTGTGGCCAAAGAGAGAAAATGCAGGTGTAGTAGCTTACTAGCAATTCTAGCATTAAAAGTAAGTGAAAACTTTCAAAATACACTGCCCTCTAGTGGTCAATGGGGAGAACTGCGGCGCTAAATTAGTCAAACTAGCGATAATGCAAACGTGATCATATACTAACACTTCCGGTGAGTAGTTTCAAAATACAATGCAAAAACTAGCAAACAGGCCTGTTGTTACGTACTGTTACCAATAATAACTTAAAACTTTACACAAGTAGTTATTACGCATTCATAACAACATTATAGTCTGATAATTTTTAAGTGAGATGTTTTCTTAAAAATTTCGATGTTTGTGTTTTAAATCGACTAACGTTAACGTTACTAAACGGGAGCGGAACTGTGCTTGACGTCCATGTTTCACGGGGGACAGTCCTGGGAGACGCACCAGGAGCCATCACAATCTGACAGCATATTTTTGTTGGGTCTGGACAGCGCAGTCTGTCTCACAAACCGTAAAAATGTCGATATTTACTCCAACAAATCAAATCCGGCTGACCAACGTGGCGGTGGTGCGGATGAAAAAAGGAGGGAAGCGGTTTGAAATCGCGTGCTACAAAAACAAAGTTATGAGCTGGAGATCGGGCGCGTGAGTAACGTTTGAATCATCAACAACAACACTGATCGATGAACAAATTCACTTTATAGTCACTTCAGTTAACATAAATGAGTTAGTTTGCTCTAATAATGTTGAATTTAATCCTCCAGTCCGACAGTTTAACGACTCTCAGAGATAAAGATCACTAAACGAGAACAACCGTCTGAAAATCCAAACATGATGTTTTGTTTTTGTTTGTGTTTTTCTCAGAGAAAAAGATCTGGATGAGGTTTTACAGACACACTCAGTTTTTGTTAACGTGTCCAAAGGACAGGTGGCTAAGAAAGATGACCTGAGCAAAGCTTTCGGGACAGACGATCTGACAGAAATCTGCAAACAGGTAAATATTTCACCGTGTATTTAAACATTTCTCTACCTTGTATCTGCTGTTTTCCTTCATTTCACCGCCTTTCTTATGGACAGATCCTGGCCAAAGGTGAGCTCCAGGTGTCAGACCGGGAAAGACAGACTCAGCTGGAGACAATGTTCAGAGACATCGCCACTATTGTTGCAGAGAAGTGTGTGAATCCTGAAACCAAGAGGCCATATACAGTCAGCCTCATTGAACGGGCGATGAAGGACATCCACTACTCTGTGAAGGCCAGCAAGAGCACTAAACAGCAGGTGAGGAGACAAATAAGATGTGTTTGTTCTCATTATTTCAACACAAAAAAAACATAGAATTAATGCAAGCTGCTGTCACACAAAGATAAGGCATCAAAGATTAATTTAATCTTCATCTGTGGCTTTATTTCCTTTTAAAAATACTGTTTTTGTGGAGCGAAACTCATGTTTGCAGATGGATTGAAATGTTAAAAAATGAAATGTGAGTCTAACTGGTATTTCATTTGTGATTTTCAAAGCACAAAAAATGCCTACTTAAAATTTATTACTAAAAATCAGCATATTTTCTCAAATATAATGTTCAACTGTTCAGTGATTTAAAGTGACAGAATTCTTTTTTTGTGTGTTTTTAACTAAAATATAAAAATTTGGACTCTCTCTTCTAACGTTGACTTCTAATTATTGTTGTTAACCTGGTGTGACAGCCACCTTTAAGTCGTAGGAATCATTTTATGAGAGTCTTTGCCTCTTGTTTATCTGGACTGACTGATCTGCCTGGTTGTTTTCAGGCTCTGGAGGTGATCCGGCAGCTGAAGGAGACCATGGAGATCCAGAGAGCCCACATGAGGCTGCGACTGGTGCTGCCGGCCAAGGAGGCCAAGAGGCTGAAGGAGAAGCTGAAGCCGCTCCTGCAGGTGGTGGAGAGCGAAGACTTTGATGAGCAGCTGGAGATGGTGAGGAAGTTTACCGGTGGTTCACACAAACATCTTGAGAACTTTGGATCTCTGCAGAACAATTAGACATCAGATCAATGTTCCTAAATTTAAATTAATGCCTTTTGTTTCTCCTCCTCCTCCTCCTCCTCCTCCTCAGGTGTGTCTGGTGGATCCTGGCTGCTTCAGGGAGATCGATGAGCTGATCCGCTGTGAGACCAAAGGCCGCGGCTCTCTGGAGGTTCTCAATCTGAAGGATGTGGAGGAAGGAGATGAGAAGTTATAGTGAAGCAGCCGGTCAGGACTTCTGCACACTAACACGCTTCGCTGCAGCTCACAAACTGCAAACTCATTAAAAAGACTCTATTTATGAAGCAATTTGTACTAATTACAGACGTCCCTTTTTTTTTCCAGCCTCTTTATTTTTAAAGGATTATTTGCCAGATTTGTACACTGGGTGAAATGTATTTTAAAAATACCTTTGAGCATTTATTCCTGAATTTGCAGGGCAGTAGTTAGTTCTTGCCTACGTTCACTGGTTTAAGTTACTTAATTTTATTTTCTTTTGGACCATAAACAGATTTCCTTTGCTGCCTTCCATCAGACTTTGGTGCCATGTTCTCATGCTCAAGATCCCATTTTATGGAGAATTTTCTTAGCTTGATAACATGTAATATTTCATTATAAAGAGTTTGTTCTATAGAAATAAATATTAAACTAAATAGTTTTTGTGCTTTAACGCTGATTTTCCTCATATATTTACTGTTAATTTGAGAACAGATTATATCAGTTTTGCAGAGCTTCAAGTTAAATATGTTGCAGTTTCAAGAGCAGAGAGGCACCTCTGTTGTAGCCCCGCTGTATGAGGCTGTGACTGAGATATATACTGAACTATATGCACATAACCTGGATTATTTTACAAGGATTTGTATTCTGAATGTAAAAAAAAGCCACACTGTAGTGTTCATATGCACTGCTTTAGGGTTTGTGTTTTCAGCACAAACTGAGAAACAGAAAAATATAGTTAAAAGACTTCAGCAGTGATTTCAAATAATTTAAAATTGAATTTTAAAATATGTTTTTTACTTTACAAGCATGAAGCAGAGAATAAAGTCAGTTAAATAACTGAAATAAATGTTTTGAGGACTGTGACTGAACTTTTTCTTGGATTTTAATTGAAGTTTAATGTAAAAAAATATCTTTTCTGAGTGTAAACAAAACAGAAATCATGTTTGCAGTCATTTCCTGCAAAATCAGGGAAAATGTGATGATTCCCTTGATCTCTGAGCTCCTCTGTAAAGTTTCAGCACAAAGTGAAGATGAACTCTGAGTTGTGGTCTTTATTCTACAAAATGTATCATACCAATAAAACTGCATAGTGATGTAACTACATAAACAATGATTTACAAATAGAAATCTGTCATTTTATTGAATCCAACAGTCATTTAATTTTGTTTCTTCTCTCTAATTTCCTTCCTTAAACACCATCCAGTGTGAGGAAAGAAGTGAATCAAACTTAAATACATCACCTGAGTCTGTGAAAGTTCCTGCTTGAGTCAGTCACAGAGATTTTCATCTGCAAAGGAGGCTTTTTAACAATGAAATAAAATAAAATCCCATCATCCCACACCAAAACCTTTGTTTTTTTATTGTTTTTTTATTTGAGAGACCCCACAAGGCAGAATAAAACCGTGTTAAAGTCACAGAAATCTCATTAAAAGATGTCAGAAATATTTCAATGCTTTATTCCACAGTGTCCTTTGTGCAGAAAAAGTCACCCCAGATGTAAACATACTTGCCACTCCAAGCATGAACAAAGCACACATGAAGTTACATTACTCTAATGTAGGGTAACGTGTTTGTGCAACACAGTATTTAGTTTTAAGATTTATATTTTGTCATTCACTTTTAAGACACTGCAAAGTGTTAAAGTATCACAGGGCTGTAACGTCTCAATCTCAGTTTAGTATCACATATTGCATCAAGTAGAGCAAACTGGATAATTTACAGTGAAACTTGATTCAAAACAATATTACCTAGTTCATACAGTGTGTTAGCATGAAAAGAAGTGAAAGAAAAACAGTAAAACAAGATGAAAAATCCAAAGTCTCACTCAGTAAAACCCCGTACATGTGCCTCTTTTCTAAAGTTCGGCTCATACTCAGTAAATCCAGTGTGTCATGACTCAACATGTGCAGCCAGAAGTTTCCCTCTGCTGTGAAATCTCTCAGTCTTTTCACGTTAATGCTCTCCAGTTCAGTCTCACACACACACACTCAGTTAAATATTTCATCACAGTCTCCTCAGTTAGGCATTGATCTGCGCTCGTACTGGCTGTTTGTGAACGTAGTCCTGTTGATCCTGCTCAGCGGGTGATTGGCCTCCTCCTCTGGGTTTGGGTACCTGCTGCCGTCAGGCTGCTGCACCTGCCTCTCACCTGAGGGGCATCTGGTGATGAGAAACACCCCGCCAATCAGCATCAAGGCAAAGGAGATCCAGCCAAGGTAAAGTGCAGGTCCCCAGTCTCTTCTCAGCAGCACAGCACCCTCCAGTGGCTGACTGGTGTGATGGCACGTCCAGGCTGTGGGGATCAGCAGCAGGATCCCAGACAAAACAAAGAGAGTACCAGAAAAAACTTTGACCTGACCACGCATGGGGAACCACACAGCTCCCGCCGCCCCGATCACCGAAGCAAAAGCCCCGGCTCCGATGGCTGCCGTGATGAGGGCCCTCCATGTCCGAAAACTTCCGGAGAGAGACAAGAGAGACTTGTAGAAGGAGCAGTGCAGGCTGCCATCGTGGGCCAAGTCCCAGTGATCCCATTCCAGCCACACCCCGTCCCAGTAGGCCGGCAGAGACGCTGTGGTGTTATTCAGAGCGCCGCTCACCTTCCACAGAGCCAGGCAGCGTGTCAGGATGGAGCAAAGCCACCCTGCGAGGGCCAAACCGAGGGCAGTGAGCTCGAGCTGCCGCTCCATGACCATGGCCTCCCTGCTCCTCCTCCGCCTCCTCCTCTTCACTGCAGGCCGGGCCGTCTAACCAGAAACAGCTGGCAGCAGAGGAGGGTGGGGTGTTTTTTTAAACGTGTGTGTGCATGTGGGAGGTAGAGACAATCTGTGTGTGTGTGTGTGTGTGAGTGTGTGAGTGTCTGCTCATAAAAGGGAAACCAGTTTTTTGGTATTCAAGAGGAGAGAGAAGGCAGGAGTGCTGCAGCTGGGTGGAGGAGGGAAATCCCTCTGTTTGCTCTGCCATGGTTTCCAAACAATCCCTTTCTCCCGGTTTCTGCAGTGAGAGGGGAAAACAAAGGATTCCCTGTGCTCTAATACTTCAACACTGTGTCATGTTTCTGAGAGAACTTGATTTAAAGAGCCACGAGCTGCTACTGATAGCCGTGTAGCTGCCTCCCTCTGAGGAGCTTCTGGGTGGAGAACAACATGACATTCAATGGGACTAAACTTAAATACATTCACTCATCAACTGACACACGTTTACTCTGCAGTGTTTATTTTAAATTCTAAGAGATAATTCACAAGAACACAAACTCTGAGCATGACAAATGGGCTTTTCTCTCAAAATAATGACTAAAATATGATTACTGTACATTTCTACTTGTTAAAAACACATGCACATTGAGCTATAGGGTACAAATCAAATCTCTGACTGTCTTTATAAAAGCAGAAGAAACCCATAATATGATTCATTTATGACTGCAGCTGTTTGAGAAGTTGTTGTTGACTTGTTTACTTCTGCAAACAACTTGTATCAACACCACTGAGAACAGTATGTTTAAGTATGGTCAAATCCACATGTCTTAAAAAAACTTTAAAAAACTTACAATATATTTATATATATTGCAGAACATACCATTAAAGTCCTCTCATCTATAGAAACATGTTGCATTTTCAATATCCACCTATAGTCTGTATACATCATCACAACATACAGAGTTCTGTACATTGATCCTGAAGCTGTAACCTGATTGTTCAGCCTTCATTTCTCACATCACACGTAGTTCTTGATGGCGTAGCTGCTGTGTGCTGGTGTCCTGGCCAGTGTGTAGCCACTGGAGGGGAACCTGCCCCTCTGTGGTGGGCAGCTTGTGCACAGAATGGCTCCCCCACAGAACAGCAGCCCAGATGTCACAAAGCCTATATAAATGGCTGCTCCCAGCTCCCTCTTCAGCACCTCAGGGACTCGTGGGTTGTGGAAGTCACTAATGATGGATCTGGCCGTCCAGGAAACAGCGACTATGGTGGTGAGGGCTCCCAGGCAGAAGGTGGCCCCCGAGCTCAGCACCAACCGGGCCTTGATCCTCGGGTGGCTCAGGCAGTTGGTGCAGCGAGCTCCCAGGAGGAAAATGAGGAATCCCAAACATCCCAGCACCAGGCTGATGCAGATGAGGCCGCGGGCCGCCTGGAGGTCTGGTGACAGGTCCAGCAGGGCGTCGTATAGCTTACACTGCATCTGACCTGTGTACTCACTGACACAAGTCATCCACAGACCTTCCCAGAACACCTGCATGACCACCAGGTGTGTGCCAATGAACGCCGTCACCTTCCACATGGGCAGAGCGCAGATCAGGATGGTGCCGGCGACGCCTATCATAGACAGGCTGATACCCAGCTCCTGCAGAGCCATGGGACGCTGTGCAGACTCTCCCACAACCTGGAAAACACAGAGAAAAGCAGAGGGACAGAAACATTACAGATTTTATTCAGAATGGACAGATTTAATCTAAATCGATGGATGTGATCAGATGTTATCAGACCACAGAGATGTTTTTGGTAAAGCTGAAGCAGTTTCCTGAAACTATGGTCATTACACAAGAATGTTGTACTTTTTAGCTATGAAGGCAAAAGGCCACTAGGTGGCGCCATGTCACAAAAAACAAACACACTTACAGGTTTCAGTCTGCACTAACGAAGAGCTGTGATTTAAAGGATGAAACCTAGACCTGTTAAATCATCAGTGATTAATCATTTTTTCCACCTGTCTCATCCAGGGGGTTTTCATTGTAAACATGATAAAAGAATCCTAAAACCTTAAAAAAGTGGCCTTTATTTTACCTCAAAGCAAGATTTTTTTTACCAAAACCCAAATAAGTCTTTAAACCTTCTACCTAAACCCGACTTAATCTTGATGTCATTAAATTGATCAATTTTTCATAATATTTTTCATCATATTTGTTATGATTTTGAAAGGCAGAGACAAATGATGTAATCCAGCTGTGTCAGATCAGAAAGTGCCTCTTTGTGTTTTTTAAAAGGCAGTTGAAGCATTTTTACAGCTAAATGTAGGACTTTTTTTACACAAACATATCCACCTGTGTGAAAAAATGACCACTTATTCTCTGTCATATTTGTTTACTGTCCTTTTCTGTTTCTAATTATGATCAAGTGGTGTTACAAAATCATCTGATTTGCAAATGTATTTTCACTGCAGTTCTTTTAGATTTAAAATGTGTTTAGATTTTAAAAATGCATATTAAACTTTGTCAAAAGTTTGTTTTTGAAATATACATAATCATGTTAATTTTTTCATGTGTTGTATTATTTTTTTCTTTTGACTAATAAATCTTATAAAAGTCTTTAAAATGTGAAATCTTTTTTTCACACACAGTCTATAATGCAGTCATCATTAGTTGTTCAAGTCACTTTTTTAAAATCTGACTAACGCAATGAATGAATGGTATAAATACTGACCTTTATGTTCAAACCACACTGAACTGAGCGACTACATTTGACCTAAAAGGTCTTTTTGTGTAAGTTAATTAACTTCTATTATAGTTACTGTTTGGAAGAATCATTCATTAACATCTGTCTTTGTGCTCAAACAGTAACTCTGGAAAAAATGAGTCAGTCAATATCTGAGAAAGCAGAAACACTCAGTGAACTAATTTGTCATCTGGAACATTTTGAGTGCCTCAGTAATCTGACTCTCCCTTTTCTCTGAACTTCTGCCCGATAACTTGAACAAAAACACAATATTTCAATCCCGTTTGTCTGACTGTGAGCTCAAGAATTACACACTTCTAATTAAAACCAACCAAAAACATTTGAAATTATCAAAAGAGAATATTATTAAAGTTTTTAACGTGTTTACAGCATCTTTAGACATTCACATATTTTATTCAGTTTAATCTATTTTCATCTTGAGTATTTATGCAACACTGGCTGTGATTGATGAGACATTTTAAAGCAGGTCATTCTTTACTTAAGAGATCATCAAGCAGGATTTTATGTCCCTGAGTCACCAGGTTTGTTCTGTGGATAGTGATCTCTGGTAAGTACCTGACAAACTGGTTTTCTCAGGGTTTGAATGACTGAAGGTGAGTTTTTGAATATAAACAAGAAGAATGAGAGAAAAATAACTTTCAACAGAAAGGTCATTTATTGTGAAAAAACAGAATCACAAATATAAAAGAACAAAAGATGCTTTTTTTTTCATTTGAAAACAACAATTTTTCCAAATGTGTGAAACAGTTTTGATAGTTTAAATTACCTTCATACACCAGGAATAGCAACAATAATATTCAACACAGTCTCAAACAAAACTACCTTCATACATCCAAATGTGACTCTTATAAAGACAAAGTGCTTGTTTCCTTCATTTTGGATTTTCTGTGTGTTTGTCCTTTGTCTTCATATTTCACAGAAACTAATACTAAAATCCAACAATAAAAAACACACAGTCACTGATCAGACGCCTCTTTGTCCCTGCAGAAACCTCAAATATATGTCTTCGTTGGTGTCGAAGATCGAAATGAATCCTCTCTGCCGTTTCCTCCAGACTTGTTCAGCAGATACTTCACAGAGGGGGCTTTATCCTCTTTGGGGGGACAGTTGGCACAAAGGAGCCCTCCTCCCAAGACCAGCAGGGCTCCTGCCCCCCAGCCGATGTACAGAGAGGCCCCAAGCTCTCTTTTCTGAGGCTCTGCCACTATGGGGTTGTAGAAGTTCCTTATGATGATGCTGGCAGTCCAGGAAACAGGAATGAGGCAGAGGAGCCCACTGATGATCAGCACCACACCCGCCGCCACTGAAGCCTTCGCCTTGGCCCTCTCCTCTGGGATAAAGTTAGTGCATTTCCCACCAGCGAAGGCTATGAGGAGCCCAGCGATGCCTGTGACAATGGAGACAACGATAAGGGCCCGGGCCCCCTGGAGGTCAGTGCTCAGAGCCAGCATGGAGTCGTACACCTTACACTGCATCTGGCCCGTGCTCTGGACCACGCAGCTCATCCAGATGCCCTCCCACATCGTCTGGGACGTCACAATATTGTTGCCAATGAAGGCTGTGACCCGCCACATGGGTGCGGCACAAACAATAAGCACCCCTATCCAGCCGAAAAGGGCCAGGGTGCATCCCGCCATCTGCAGTCCCATGGAAGCCATCGTCCTCTCTCTCTCTGAGCGTCTCTGAGAGAATATGAACAGCTGCTCAGGTGTTTGTGTGCATCCGAAGCAGAGTGAGAAAGAAAAGGCGTGATAGCCAAAGGTATTAGGGACACATCAGAGGCCCTGCCAAAGAATACCAGCCGTGCAGGATTCTTTGTGTGCAGGAACAATAAAGGTTGAGGTTTCATTTCTTCTGCTGGATGGAGGTGAGGATTGTGTTACACTGGGTTTTGTTGGTATCCTCGACAAGGTAAAAGGATGGTTTGATGGAAAAATGCACCAGTTTAGGCAGTTTGAATGCAGATTGGAGCACAGAGAGTGCAACAACATGCACAGTGTCATCAGATGATAAAGGGTTGAATGGACGAAAGGCCACAAGTCTGTGAACAGCGAGTGTTTGTCATGAATGTGAAATGAATCACTGCTCTTTGCAAATGAAACATACGGTCCAGTTTTTTGAAATAAACATTTCAAATTTACTGAAAGATTATCAAGAACAAAACAGAAAGGGGAATTATGGTTTAATATATTAGTGTGCACAAGCAGAGCTGCAGAAACGTCTCAGAGTTGGTGCATCCTGATTTAATAAACATAGACATGAGTACAACTTCCTGCTATAAAGTCTTAAACTTAAAAAGGAAAATTGACCTTCTTCTAATTGATTCTGTCAGTGTTTTTTAAAGCTGTGTGTTATATTTAATGTATGACGGAGGAATGCTTCCTTAATTTAGTTCCCTCATGTTTTTATTCTCATATTTATGTTTCTTGATATTTTCTATTTTCTCAAATTTACACTTCTGTCAAAGTAAAATGCATAAGTTTAATTGACACCAAATTGCACTACATAAATAAAGCTGCCATTATGAGATTTGCCTCAAGTTGTTTAAATCATCACAAGATGAAAACAGTTGTTTTCTGCTGACTGATGTGACCACAGACTCCAGATGTTACTGTCTAAATTTTTGTCTCTGCTCGTGTAAATCTGTATTAGTAGCTGTCGGACATCTGTCTATTTTATGTTTTAAAACATTTACTTCAGTGACAAAGATTTGCTTGAGGTTTTGCTTCCAACTTAACTTAGTTTCATTGTTAATAAGAAAACTCTGACTCTTATTTTCAGTTTTATTCACATGGTTTTTAAACCATGAACATTAGACTAAATGGTTCAAATTCTCAGTGTAAAATAGTTTTAGGTGCTTACAACGATTAATATGCACAAAGGTCTTTGAAAAGTTGATCTTTCAAATAATTGAAACTTATGTGTTTCTGTTCAAAAAAATATATTCAGGTAAAAATCATAAATATAAGGTAAAAGTACATGTATATACACTGAGTGAATGATTTCACTTTTAATGATTCATTTACCGAAACTCATGTTTTGATCATTGCTGCGGTGAGAGATAAACTATGAAATGATGTTGTTGTTGTTAGAGCTGTGACGTCAGTGATTTGGCTTTCAGTCACCGGATTGTAACAGGTTCAGGCAGATTTTCTCCCTGTTGGCAAAGTGCAACGTAGGTATGTGAAACCAAAATGCAGCAACACACCAGGGTGTGTTCATACCAGGGTGTGTTCACACCACACTCACTGCCGACATCATGGTTTAGATATGACAGAATGTAATTATATATTACTATGTCACATAATTTGGGCAATTAGTATTTGTAAACAACTCATTTAAATTAGAGTAAAAATATCCCATTTGAAACTGAATTTTTGAACAACAAAAGAAAAGTTTTCTGATCAAATTATTTCTAAACTGTCAGAAGTCACTGCTGAAAAAATAAATGCATGTTACGACGCCTGGTTTTGGTTTGATTAGGCGGTAATAAGACTAATGTTTGGGGAAAAAATAATGATTTTGACTAAAATCACTGTCTTGCAAAGGTTAGTTGACATTTATCTGCATGGGCACAGCCACTTTGATAAGGATCAGAATGATTTAAGTTGCAAATAAAAGACAGAAACTCACATTTACTGTTTACTGGAAACAAGAAATGAACTGCTGACTTCCTCCTTAACCCCTAGTGGAAATTTATAATTACAACATCCATTAGAGGTTTTGTCAGTTAAATGTAAACAGATGTCATTTCAGGGCAAAGATTTGTTTTCATTTGACCTATATGTCTCAAAAATCCTTTATACTTTGTCTGTGATTCAGTACAATAAAAGCACCAATATAAATACTCTAGTCCTTAAATTTCACTACCAAAACAACATAAGGTACTCAGAACCTGATATGTTTTATGTGGCTTAATTAGTTAGATGGTTTCGTTCATCACACTTAAGTAAGTTCCTTTCATGTTTCCACAGAGCTCCATTGTTGTCTGAAAGCTGTTACACTGTGTGACATCTTTGTTTATTACAATGAAACTAAATACTGAGGATTACTTTTCATTTCACCACTTCAAATACTCAAAAGCACCAAAAGTGGACTAATCAGTGGCTGAAAAAGTCCCCAACAAATGCACATTTTATACATGCTTTACCAGAAAAGACTTAATTTCTAATATGTGTGTTTGTGACCCATATTAAAGATCTACTTTTAAAGTAAGAATTGAAGGAATGTCATTAGGGCACTGGGATATGGACTTGGTTTAAATCTCCTCAGAAAAATGCCAACCTTTTCTGAAAAATTTCCTCAAAACTTATAATCAAAGCTGTATTTTAGTGGTCAGAGCCTAAGCAACAACAACAACAACAACAAAAAGAAAATGTTAAATTATTAACCAAATTCACTGCATATTTTTCTAAACATAGAGGAAGAAGTGTTCAACCTCTGAAGGAAAATATTCATTGTAAAGTAATGATCTCTGTCAGTAAAGATGTTTATGAGCACTCAAGAGTCTGTTTGTCTTTATCTTTCAAAAGGTTTCACAGTAGGACTATAAATAAAAGCAAACACTTTTAATTCATACTGTTCTGTAATGCTTCCGGTGTAAAGGTTTGGCTCTGACTACGTGTAGAAACTAAAACACTGCGGCCCATCCTATGAAAAAAACTTTGACTGGCACTCAGCACTGTAAAACTGGTTAAACTAGTTAAACATCTCCTTGGAGAATTCGAGCGAACTGCTGGAAGGTTTTTAATCCACCTCACTGTTACACTAAGCATTAATAATGACCTTTATCTCTAGTTTGTGATCTCTCTGAATTTTAAACTCTGAATTTATTGTATATGTATTTAGACACATTTAATTAGAAACTGGCACCTGAGTTTCTTTTCTGAAAGTCAACATGAGAAGTCGGGTCATCCTTACATTCCTCCGCTCATCTGAGTAAACAAGCTGAAAGGTTCGCTGTAAGCATGACTCATCATTACATCAATTAAAGTTTGTTTTTTTCCTTAATCCTCTCTGACAAGTTGCTCAAGTAAACTCTAAACCAAAATCTTGACTGTAAACAGCAAAACAATAAATTCAAATCTGTAAAAAGACACTTTGACAAGAGAATATAATTCAATTTCTTTATTAAAAATCAGTGATTTCAGCAAACAAAATGAGATCAAAGATATGCTTAAAATAACTTATGCAATAAATTCACAATATAGTGCACTGTACAAGTTTCCATCCATACCAAGCATTTAAAACAAAAACAAGGTTTTTGTACAAGATTTTCAAATAACTCAGTCCAGTCATTAAACTGTTGGAAGATATTCTTGTCACTTTTGTAGTTTCACACCACGTCATCGTACTTCATCGTACTTCATTCCTCATTCTTCAAGAAACATCGTTTCCCAAAACAAAAGTTTTCACTTTGTGTCACATTTTAAAGGCATAAACCTTGTGGTGCTATCAGAAACTCACAGCAAAGGAGGGTTACTCATGAAAATTAGAATAATCTGAAGTCTTTTCCGGGATGATGATCCTCTCAGACGTATTCTCGGCTGTTGCTGGATCTGGCTCCGGAGTACTTGACTGGATACTCTGGACTATCTTTGGGTGGGCAGGAGCTGCAGAGGAGGGCACCACCCAGGATGAGAAGCCCAGCTGTGCCCCATCCGATGTAAAGCGCGGCACCCAGCTCCCTCCTCTGGGCGTTGGTCAGGATGGGGTTGTAGAAATCCCTGATGATGGTGTTGGCGGACCAGCAGACGGGGATGAGGATGAGAACCCCGGCACAGATGAAGATGATTCCAGCAGCGATGGCCACCTTGGCTTTAGCCGATGCATCCTCCACAAAGTTGGTGCACTTTCCTCCAGCGATGCCAAGGATGATCCCGAAGGCGGCCACGATGATGGCGATGACCACGAGAGCTCTGGCAGCCTGGAGGTCCTGGGGAAGAGCCAGCAGAGAGTCGTAGATCTTGCACTGCATCTGCCCCGTGCTCTGCATCACACAGTTCATCCATAAGCCCTCCCAGATGGTCTGAGCCGTCACGATGTTGGCCCCGATGAAGGCTGTGACCTTCCACATGGGCAGAGCACACACAATGATGGTCCCCAGGAAGCCAATAATGCACAGGGCGAAGCCCAGCATCTGTCGTCCCATCGACACCATGATGAAGTCTTGTTTGAGTCAGTGAATGGAAGCAAAAGGGTTGAAGTTTTCAGGAGCAGGTCAGTTCAGCTCAGGTTGTGAAGTTGAATGAGGACTGTGCTAAATCTCTCTTGGTTTTAAGGATTTCTGTCTTGAAGGTGGAGTCAGAGCGTCCTCCCATCTGACCTGAAACCAGTGCGCTTTACCTGCCTAACCAGATTCTTGATATTATTTGTTTGCGAACAAGGAGCAGTTTCGATGAGATGAACATCAGTCTTTAACGTCTTTATGTAAACGAGGCCTGTAAAGAGGCGCCTCTTTCCTCTTTGAAACAAAACTCTGCCAGTGGCCGACCTTTGATTGGGCAGGTTACAGGAAGATCAGGTCCAGTCACTGGTTTCAGGTTTGAAAAATAACAAAACGTGACACGAGTGGGAGTTTCACCGGATGTCAGACGTGAACAGAAGACGTCTTCATTTATGGACTTTTTCCTGGTTTCACTCGTTACTTTTGCTCAATAATTTACATAAATTTTCCAGACTATTACGGGAAATGGATTGGGGTTTTTCTTTTTGTTTGTTTGTTTGTTTGTTTGATTGATCGATTGCCCATTCAGAGTTAAAGTACTCACATTGATCAAAGTCACAGTAGATTGGATCACCTGATATTTTTGGGGATTTTTGCTTTTTTATCTTGTGATTTGTTTTGTCTATTTAAGCTTTTTCAGAGGTTTAAGTTAAATTTTCCATAAATTACAGCCAAACGGCAGTGATAAAAATTAAAATAAAAGTTGGATTATACAATATTTTGTTTTCAATCCTTATTTATAGGAGAAAATCCATATTCTGCCCCTCACTCACTCAGTCATACAGAGATCTACAGAAATGTCTAAACCCCAACACAACATTTTTCAGAAAATGGTAAAAATATGTTGGAAAAATGACTTCAGAAACAAAAACTTTACTTGATACACATATTTTTTTTATTGAACTTCTCTTAAATTATCGCAAAAATAAATGACATTTACAGAAATCAAATACATCACAAATCATCACTATTTACAAAATCTGCTCTGTGTCACAAGAACGGTGAATTATTTGACTTTTTACAACCATGTGGACACATTATTTCTCTCATATCAAGACTTCATTAACAAGAAAGGTTTCTACTTTAGAGCACAACATCAATCCAAAAGAGAAAACATTTTATGAAAGATGCATTATATTCAAAGATCACAGTGATTTTTTGAATTAAAGGCCCAACAATGTGTTAGGATACATACCATCCTCTGGAAATACAATGCAGTAAATTGTATTTTTGGTGCAAAATTACTTTCTAATTTACGTTCTACAGGCATAAAAAAGTGTCTTCTTTCAGAGAGCTCAGTCTCAGTGTCCTCTTTCTGTCCCTGCAGTTTTTAGAGATACTGTGCAGCAGAGTATGTTGTTGGTGCTGCGTATGGTTTGTTGGGTATATATGTTCCAGTTCCTGTGTACGGTTGGCTGGCTGCTGGAGCATATACGGGTCCATACGTTGCCGGGCCTGCATACGGGTACATCGGTGCCGGTGGGTAGCCTGGATATCCGTACATGGGTTTCTGAGGAGGGCAGGACGTGGTGAGGATGATCCCACCGATCAGAAGAATTGCTGCAGAGGCCCAGCCGATGTAGATGGCGGCTCCAATCTCCCTCCTCTGCGTGTCAATGGTCAGTGGGCTCTGGAAGTCTGTGATGGTGATGGCTGCAGACCAGCAAACAGGAATCAGAACCAGGATGGCGGAAACGATGATGAGACAGCCGCCGATGATCACAACTTTGGCCTTTGATGAGTCTTTCTTCAGGCAGCCGGTGCACTTGGCTCCAATGAAGGTGATCCCAAAGCCGATGAAGCCGAAGATGAGGGAGATGATGACCAGAGCTCGGGCGGCCTGCAGATCCCTGGACAGCCTCATGACCGACTCGTTCAGCTTACACTGCATCTGCCCGGTGCTTTGCATCACACAGTTCATCCACAGACCGTCCCACACCACCTGGCCCGTCACGATGTTCGCTCCGATGAAGGAGGTCACCCTCCACATGGGGATGCCGCAGGTCACCGCCACCCCAACAAAGCCTATGAAGCTTATGACCTGACCTGCCACTTCCTTGCCGATCCTCCCCATGGCGAAGAGGCTTTGTCTGCGGCAGGAGAGAGAAGCGTTTCAGCACGCAGGTCTGATTCTCCGTCGAAGTGATGCAGCTCTCTCGGTTGTTGTTTGTCAGAAAATGCACAGGAGGAGGAGGCTGTCCCGTTTGTTGGGTGAGTTCTTCTGGTCAAACAAGATTCCTCTTCCTCCAAGCTGGAGGAGTGGCACCAGTTTTTAAACAATGCCTTAGTTATTGGAAAAAAAACACACTTTCATATGCAAATTTTTACTGCAGGAAAGGTGAATTTACTGGATGGAGTTTCAGCCATTTAGTGACTTCAAAGGTCCTGAAAGCAGCTCAGATGGTGGAAGATCGCTAATGATCAAATTACGCTTAAGTATTGTCTTTAACACACAGGCTCTTTGCTGTGCTAATTTAAAAACCAGAGTAGTGGTGGGGCATCTAAAGACAATGTTAACCCCCCACTCACACACACACCCACACATGTACACACACACACACACAACTGATAAGCAGGAACATCAAAGAGCTAAAGAGGATTATCTCTTCTCAAGATAAAGTTTGTGTCATTAAACTTATTTGATTTCACAGCAGGTGCTCTTTAGTTCTTAATGGAGACTTGCATAAACACTTTCAAGGCGTTTACACTGTTGTTTTCAAAACCATGCTGCAACAAATCTGAAAGAAAGGGGTGAAGGAAAATTGCCAGCTTCTCTTTATTCTTTCCACCAAGTATTTTAACTAGTTGGGATCATGTGTCACAAATTGGTTTGATCTACAAAGATGAAAAGATATAAAAACACAAAGAAAAAAGATTAACTGGTCTTTTGTGTTGCATGGACTCAACCAGTTGCTTGTTTCCCTGATGTTGAATGTACCCTGACCCTGGCCTCTGCCAAAACCAGGAAACCAGATTTGACACACACAGACAATTAGCCCTGAGCTGAGGAGTGGCTGAGTTTTGGTAACAATCATGTTGATGGAGTGATAATACACAGGAAGCCCATGACATCAACTAACACAGGCCATTAGTGCTTAAAAACGAAACAAAATAACTAGATAAAGCGCTATTTTTCTGTGACAGATGCCTCTGTTGGGTAAACAAACTGCATACACTCAGTTTTTCACTCTTTACACAGTATGATTATGCTGGAATACAAGCACTGACACACAGGGATCCAGTGATTTGTTTTTTGTTGTAAAAGTTGATAATGAGGAGGAAGAAACCTATGATGGATGTAAGATTTGACTTTTCAACAACACAACATTTTAAACCTCATCATATTTTTAAAAAACAGATTTTTTAAAATAGTTTTTCTTTTGTTTAAACAACTGCAAACATCTGCCTCTTGTTAATTAACATCAGCTTCAATCAGGGCTTTAGGGAACAGATGACTAAAAACTTTAAGTTTTCATGAATGATAAAGGAGCCAAAGCTATGAACCTCTCTGCTGAGCATCCAGCAAGATGTGATTGCTGTTGCTGTTTCATCCTGGAAGCTGTTAGCATATTTTCCTGGTGATGCACTACAGGATGCATTAAAAAGGTGATTCATCCTCTGTCCCATTTTTGATTGAATCTAATTCACAGTAGTAACTTCCCTGTGTAAAATGGTCATCGCGTGTCCTCTGCATTGCAGCATAATCTTCATAAAAGCTTACATGTGTTATTTCAAATTTATTTTAAAACTTCTTCCCTCCTCTATCAGTATAATATTATTAATTTCCACGAGTTTCTCAAAAAGTAAATAAACAGTAATCATAAGGTGAATATAGTTTATTACAATAATGGAACTTTACAAAATTCAGTCACACAGAAACATAGAGGCTGAATTTTTATGCTGTGTGAAAATATAAAGGACCACAGATAAAAATGTACAGACATTAGTGTGGGTCAAAGCATTTACCAACCTCCCTTTTTTTATTGTTAAAACAGAAGTAATCAAAGAAAAATTTGCTCATGCAGAAGTTTTACATGCAGGAAGCTCTATTGTTTCCTGCATGTTGCTTTATAATGATAATGAAGATAATTACAAATTAAAATCCTTGCAACAATCTGACTAAATATTTACACTGATTTATTAAAATCATGTTACTTATCAACCAGCTTCAGTAAAACATGGATTAAAAAAGTTTACACTGAGATGTGAATATAAACTATCTTCCTGTTTTGGTGTTTAAACTGACAGAGTTTATCCACAACAGACATTTTGGCTCATCAGCAGAAAAAGCACAGTGATAAAACCGATAACAGCTTTTTTTTTCCATTGAGGTGTAACAGTGGGTCAGTGTGCACAATCCCAGAGCCCCTATAGGAAGCACAGCTACCTGGAATGAAGCCTTTGTTTATGCTTTTAGCTAAACTTGCTCGACAGGACAAGAGGTCTGCTGTGAGAAAAGGTCACTTGAGATAGGAGACAGAGGCTGAAATGAAAACTGAGGATCCGGCTCGTGCTTTATTTACATTAGCAGATTATTGTGTTTAAAAGCAAAATATCACTTCTCTCTCTCATCATTTCTTTGCTCCAAGAGTCCTTGCAGAAACACTCTCATACGTATTCTCTTGATGTGGAGGCTGACTTCACAGGTGTAAATCTGGGTACGTAGTGGGGGTGTTCATGCTTGGGTGGGCAGTTCCAACACAGAAGCCCCCCTCCGATCAGCAGCAGTGCAGCAGCCGCCCAGCCGATATACAGCGCCGCTCCCAATTCAAACCTCTGGGCTTCAATCACTAGCGGGTTGTAGAAGTTGGTGACGATGGTGTTTGCAGACCAGGAGACCGGAATGAGAACGAGCAACCCGGAGACGATGAACAAAACTCCAGCCAGGATGCAGGCCTTCGACTTGGATCGCTCCTCCTCGATGCAGTTTGTGCATTTCCCGCCAGCGATGGACAAGACCACTCCAAAGATCCCAGTCAGGATGGAGATGATGACCATAGCGCGAGCGGCCTGCAGGTCCTGCTGCAGAGCCAGCATTGAATCGTACACCTTGCATTGCATCTGGCCCGTGCTCTGCACCACGCAGTTCATCCACAAGCCCTGCCAAATGGTCTGAGCCGTGATGATGTTGGCCCCGACGAAAGCCGTGACCTTCCACATGGGCAAGGCGCACACTGCGATGACCAGGAACCAGCCAATCACAGACATTGATATGCCAATGATCTGAATCCCCTGAGAAACCATTTTTACGGCTTTGCTGCTTTCACATTAAAATGCACCCCCCAAAAAAACACAAGTGGAGGGATGTGAGCTTGTATTTATAGGCTGCTGTGTGAGAAAAAGGGAGCAAAGACATGAGGGTATGTGATACCACAGATCTCAGCTCCCATTGGCCAGAAGGAGTTTACACACAAACAGAGACCCAGTGACCTTTATTTGTGCTGACCTACAAGAATCAGAAGCTTCAAGGTCACACAAACAAAAGGAAAAAAAAAATCCCCACACATCAAACTTTTACGCTCTAATAACCAAGATTTTCAATAAACAGTTTGGCTTCAAGCACACAGTTTTTGGAAAAAATGACAAATGAGGTCTCTTCTATATTCATCTCTTTCTAAAACCATTATCACAGTAATATGACACATTTATAAATAAAAGGGCTATTTTTATATCCAAATTCTTTAATGATGGTTGGTTTATATAAATAAATATATATATTTCTATTCCTCTGAATAAAACTACAGTAATATGGATCCAAATTTCAGGTCTGAACAAAGATAAAAAGCAACAAAAATCACAAGCAATTGTATCAAGAAATTTAAAAAAGAATTTTTTTGAAGTTTTATTGACAAATTTAAATTGATAAAAGTACTGCTGGCATTGGCAATAACATGCAGGGCAAACTACAGGCTGTTTTGTTTTGTATACAGCAGGGGGCAGTGTTGGACAGGTAATTGAGAAACGTGACTTTCATCAGGTGTGACTTTCACAGGTGTGGCAGTTCATTAAAATAACACAAAGTTCGACTAATTTATAAATAACCCTGTAAAGGCAAACTCTAGAGTGTATGTGTTTTTTTTTTACATTATATTGTTTATTAAAAAAGAAGTCATTCGTGAAAGTCCTAATTAAGTTTGATCATTTTAACACTTTATCTGCCAAATTCAGAAATGCTTTTTTTAAAAGAGATTTTTTAGGGTATTTAGGGTATTTTAAGTATTTAACAGTATAGAGGATTCACTTAGGTTGAGAGATGATGTAATATGGAATTTTACATTACTTTTATAAGATATTTATCATTGGTTTTAGTTATTAATCAGCTTAAATCAGCTTGTGTGTGTGTTGTTTGGAGCAGAGCCCCACCTCATATCACTTCCTGAAGCCTCCAATGAAGAAGCTAGTTTAAAAACATGATAGAAAATAATAAAGAACATTCAAACACAATGATTCAATGTTAATAAAAAAATTTATTTACAGTTCTCAGACAGTCACATATAATAAACAGTTACAAATGAAATGATTTTTAAAACAGCACAAATAGATGTAAACAACAAAGTAAACTGTAAGTAACGTTAAACGATCCAAATATATCAGATTTTTTTATTTTTCATTCCCACTGATGAAACATTTTGTCCCTCAGTCCACATACACAGTTGTTTGGGTGTGGTACACGTCTTCTTCTCTTGTCACTGATTAAACGAATCCTGAAGTCTTGCAGCTAAGCATGAGCACACGCTAAAACCACTGTGAAACTCAAACAATGCTTAGTTTGTCGATATAAATCAATTTCATGGACCTCAAAGCATTTGATTCAAGTCTTTTTTATCAGTCTATCGGTCATGCCGTTCATCTTTTCCCTCCTCAGACGTAGTCCTTGGGTGCATTTGAACGTGGAGCCGAGTACTTGGCGGAGTAGTTATCCTTGGGAGGGCAGTTGGCGCAGAGGAGAGCTCCACCCACGATGAGGAGGCCTGCAGCCCCCCAGCCGATGAAGAGTGAAGCTCCGAGCTCCTTTTTCTGAGGGCCTCCCAGAATGGGGTTGTAGAAGTTCCTGATGATGGTGTTTGCCGTCCAGGAAACTGGGATGAGGCACAAAATACCAGAGATGATGAAGATCACACCAGCAGCCACGCCGATTTTAGCTTTGGAGGACTCGTCCTCCACACAGTTGGTGCATTTGCCCCCAGCGATGCCCAGGAGGATGCCAATGATGCCAAGCAGGATGGAGATGATGATGAGGGCTCGGGCGGCCTGGAGGTCCTGAGAAAGAGCCAGCATGGAGTCGTAAACCTTGCACTGCATCTGGCCTGTACTCTGGACCACACAGTTCATCCATATGCCCTCCCAGGTGGTTTGAGCCGTGACGATGCTCTGACCAACGAAAGCAGTGACCTTCCACTGAGGCAGGGCGCAGGCAATGATGGCCCCAATCCAGCCAATGATGCACAGGGCGATGCCCAGCATCTGAATGCCAGTCGACACCATGTCTTCTCAGAAAGCTTCTTACAAAGTCGTCCAACAAAAAAAAGGAAAAGGTCCAAAAGTTGTTGCTCTGGAAGTCGGTTAAGTCTTGCTCGATTGATCCCCAAGAGTAAATGTTTGGACAAGGTTGGAGCGGGTCTTTTATACACTTAACTCGGGAGGGGCTTGACACACAAACTGTCACACAAAGCTGTGACGTGATGATCCAACCCCCTCACCGGCGTAGGCATGTGTCATCATGTCAGTTTTTGTCTAAATCAAGTTAATGGCTACAGGTGGAACAGTAACATGATGACTCACAGGTATTTTGAAAAAACACCATCAGCCACACCTTTAAAAAAAAAGTCATACTGACAATTAGGTCGCCTTTTTGTTCCTATTTTTGTTTTTACATGTTTTCTTTTATGTTCTGTTATAACATTAACTAATAGAAACACTTCACTGTACTCAAATGTGAGTCAAACAGGTACAAAATGTCAGTTTTCAGGAACTTGGATGAAAAGCTGTCTTTACAAATGGTTATGTTACATTTTTGTGTTTATTTTCAAAATTTCTCCTTGATCAAAAGCTTGTTCTGTAGACCTTTATTTTATTGAGGAGAACTTCATACTTCATTTGCTATTTAAAAGAGTTAAAAAGAAGTTTTTAGTTTCAGGGTTTTAATCAAACGAGTACTGAACGTTTGTTCTCTCTTGTGTTTGGTGTCAGTCCAGGACACTCCCTCAGGTTAAATTATATCTGTTATTTTGTTTTTTAAGGCCTCCAAGGAAGTGTCTGGTTAATAAAAAAAACAAACATCCTTTTTCAAGGAAATTTCTAGATATGTTGCCTGCTAACTTTTGACCCTTTTGTTTCTTATTTTTCCAGCTGTTAGAATTTTAGTTTGACGCTAAAATACAAGACAGACCTTACTTTTGTCCACAACTATATGGGTGTGTCAGATGTCAGAATATGTATGAAAGTGTATAAAAAATGAATTTCTTCACCATTCTTTCACTCTCATAACAGAAGATTAATGGACTTTGTTCAAAGTCTTTTCAACTCTCAAAGCACTTAACATTACATGTTAGCTTTCAAACATTCACACACTTTTGACAGGAGCTTCTACAAAAAGAGCTAAACTGCTCCTCATCACACTCACACACTGAAGGCTCAGCCATCAGGACCAGTTTGGACTTCAGTATCTTCCCCCATGATATTTCAACAAACAAAACTGTGTCTACACTGCTGCACTGAATTAAAAAAAGAAATATAAATAAATGTTGGCTTCTACTGGAGCTTTTAAACAAAGCATTGTAATTATTATTATATTATATGAGTAATATAACTCACAGACAGTTTGTATTATAACTCCCATGTCAGTTTGCTGTACTAACAGTGTTGTATAATGACCAATAAACTTCCTTGTATCCTTGTGTCCTTGTATTAGTTTCAAAAATGGAAACATGTCTTTAAAATTTTTTATCTTTTTCCTCTCTTGGCAAACTATAAACTACACAGTC
This sequence comes from Acanthurus lineatus, assembly GCA_029814665.1. Lineage (NCBI taxonomy): Eukaryota > Metazoa > Chordata > Actinopteri > Acanthuriformes > Acanthuridae > Acanthurus > Acanthurus lineatus. The sequence goes on along the minus strand of JAPZDV010000024.1, from coordinate 23,500,136 downwards.
AGCTGTTTGCTTAAAGGCTCAGATCATTCTGGTATTATTAGTCCAAGAGCCTGTTTATTGCACAAACGTAACACTTTAGTACATTTTGCATCCAACCGCACTGATTAACAGGCCTACTTGCACAGTTTTGTCACAGAGCAGCATCACCAGTACAGCCAAAAGACAATTAATTGAATATTTCTATAAGGAGCAAAAAACAAAAACAAGAACCTCAAGATTTTTAAAAAATTAAGTGACTGAAAAAGTATTTCAGTGAAGTATTTCAGATGAGCATGCATGAAGAGAAAGTCAGATGTAAGAAGGTGGAAAAGAGGAGATGAAAGCTGACCTTGCAGTGATGTCGGTCCTCAAAGGTTGAAGGGTTGCAGCTTCCTCCTATAAAGAAAATGTGCAGCTCTGCAGTCTGGGGGTCCCACTTGATTTATTTCAGATTTTCTTCAGCAGTGAGCAGACAGCAGACAGAAGGAGATGTTGGGGAAATGGCAAACACTATGCCAAGTGATTCCAGTTGACAGACTGTTGCAAAAAAATACAGAGTGAATGGTGAGAGGGGGTAAAGAGACGTAGAGAGGGAATCAGATTGTTTCAGAAATGAATAGGGGCAGTGTCTTTGAGCCAAAACTGCCGTTAGGACTATAATGCCTCTATTTTATCCAAGGTAGGATCATTAAAGCTGCTTCGGTCTGCCCGTGGAGATTGGGTTCCACACACGAGGAGCCGGGGAGGAATTTCCACAATTAAGACTCTGAGGAGAGATGGTTTCAGGGTGAGATTAGTCCTGATGTCCTGAAAGGCTTCAGAGACATCAGAATAACAAGTTTTGAAAAAAAATCAACATTTCCTTAACATCTTACACACATGCAGCAACTTCATTACTTGCACAAAGTACTGCTTCAGACGCTAAATGAGCATATTCATCCTTTTTAAAATCAAAAATGATATAATGAGGTCATGCTACATGTAGCTTATTATGTGAAACTTTGCATTTTTGAAAGTAAAGGGCCTAAATAGGGTCATAGGTTTAATATGTTCAGTTGATTTGTTTTCATTGGTTACTTAATGGTGCCAGAAGAGTGTAAAGTTCAACTGTAGAGCTCGAGTTTCCTCACTGACGCTCACAAGTTTTGCAGCAAAAAAGCAAAATGTTGGACTCCAGCAGTCGTGAGAAAATGCCAGAGGGTGCTGAAGTGACAAGTGTCAACAGGTTGTCTGAGGCAAGCCCAGACTTCCCAGTAACGGCTGACTTTGTCTCACTCAAATACACAATCCAGTTAAACTGGCTTGATCATTATACATTTCAGCTTCAATGTAGACAAGGACTCAGATGTCTGAATTTAGCTTTTAAGCTCTTTGCACTGCACCCATGTTTTTCTGAATTTAAAGGTTAAGTTTTCCGTTTTCAATTAATCTGATTTACAAATATAAGTGGGTGCATATACGTACAGAAAAAAACAATTTGCATGTCCAGGGTTAGAAAACTGAAAATCAAGACTTCAGATTCACAAATATAAAAATTATACAGCAAAGTTGGAAACATTTCTTACACAAGAGAGAAGATTTTTAGCACAACTTCACCTACTTCTAATGTTCATAGTGAGGAGAAAAAAACAGTCTGAACAGGTGAAGTCTTTCACAACATTTGAAGTCTGCAGAACAACTTTATTGTCAGAACAACACATCCTGGTTTGTGACTTTCATTGTGACAGTTAGAATTTTTGGTACTTCTGTTTAACTTATTTAAAATTACAAATCAATGAAGGAAAATGGACGGATGTAGTCATCAAGTAATGCTGATCCCTCCCTGTTCACCTGATCTGGCACCTTCACAGCAGCACCTCTTGAAGCTCTGTAGTTCCCATAATGACAGTATGACATAATTTCACTGGTGGACGCCTTTCCAAGACACCAACTTGTAAAAAAAGGGAACTGTCTGCTCCATGACTGCTGGATTAAGTGTGTAGAAAGGGGACAATGTTAAAAGATAGATGTGTTGGGATTTCTTAACTTCCCTTTCTCCACCTTGAGCTGAAAGACAGGTGTTGGGGCTGCAGGTGAACCAGAGTTATTAACCATGAAGGAGCCCCAGACTCTTTTCCTCTCGTAGTTTTATTTTGTATATATAAAACCACTCATTATTGGCTAAAATGGCTTTTAAAAGATCCTTGATGTTATAGTAAATGTAGTCTGATACAAGTTGTAGGGTACTAAATTTGGCATAGATCTGTCCTGTGAGTGTTTTTTTTTCAGTACTACAGTGTTAAACTCGTCCAATATTGATGTTTCAGGATCAAAATAAATTTTTCCTTAGTTACTTTGTTTGGGTTTTGAGAGCTTTACGAGCAGTTTCATGTGTCAGAGTGGGAAGTTTGTGTGTGCATGAGGTGGCATCACAGCCAGCCCCGAGGCCGTTGTCCAGGTACAGTCACAGTTTCAGTGGGTAATTTAAGCACAGAAAGTATCTTTGTAAGCTTCTCGGTGAGTCATGCAGGTTCTGACATGACACACGTCACATGACACAAACAGGAACCTGAGGTCTTTGGCAACCTGCAGGAGTGATTGAAAGAGAATTTTAAAGATCTTTTATCAAAGATATAATGAAGTGTGGCATCAACAGGATAAAATATCTCTACAAATCAAACAATACGTCACTTTTCACTGTTTTGTTTCTGTTTCTCTGCATTTTAGATTGTTTATATGTCACTTTAAAGACTTATTCTGCTGCAGATCTCATTTGTTTGTCTGAATAAACATTTCAGGTAAATGTGTGAAGTTCAGATATTTAAATGTCATGGGTTTTGTATATGCCATACACAAAAAGTGCCACACACATCAGCATTTTTGACATTTTCACAGTTCCTCATTTGTGGTTTTGAACAAAACATAGAAAGAACTTTTTGCTTCCCCAGTCATTTATTAACTTCCTCAGTAAAGTTGTTTTCATCATGCATTACTAGACAATGATCTATGGGTATTTCTTAACAATGGCTCGTCAGTGGTGACAAACAATAAAAACAAAATATTAAGAAATAAAGGTTTAAATTGAATGTAGACAGCATTGGTCACAAAAGAATAATTAATACTTGCTAGCATTAAGTAAAGCATACTCTTAGGAAACAGCAACTGACAGCAGACAGCAGTCACTCCTGGAAACCGGTCGGACTCGCCTGCGCACCCATGACAGGTGAATGTTGTGCAAGGTGCTCTGCATGTGGCTACAAGTATATTTCCAGGCTCTGATCTAACCGAAGCAGTTGCACCTGCAGCAAATGTGGTGAACTCCCCTGAACAATGGGATAAGGAAGATACATTTTGCAGAACAGCATGTTATTTAGAGACAAAGAGCCTTCAAACACAACATTCAGCTGTATTAAAGTGCAAATCCAGATACTGAATGCAAAATGCAAAATTTTAAAGTCAAAGCAGGCACGCTGAGCCAAATACAAAGATGTATGATGGGTGTGTATAAATGGTGTATCTTCAAAAATGTCTTTGAAAGTCAAGAGAAAAGAGTGAAATCATAATGCAAGTCATGTCATGACACTTTTCACATAAAGCAGGCCAAGACTCTCTTATTTTATGGGCACCATGATAAATCTGCATTACACATTTCTGAATGATGAGTGTTTTATAGGAACAATACAACCAGAATGGAGTATTTCCATCCTTGTTTTTTTGTTTTTTTATTCTTTTCATTGTGAAGATCTGCTGCAAACAGCATCGATCAAGTCTGAAAAAACTTGCTTGGCTGGCTGTTTGAAAAAAAAAGGGGGCCCACCTGTAATGACTCTGCTTCATCCTCCACCAAACACAACTGGATATCAAAATGCTTCAGCCAATAACATCTGCTGTTATGGTTCAAGCTGTGTCTTGTTTTTTACAGATCTGGCATCAAACTCTTGCAGTTAAAGATTTCAAGAAAATAAATGTTGTTTTTCCTTGGAAATAGGAACTCACTGATTCCAGGCAGTCGGACTGCTGACGGCTGCAAATAACACGGAACAGAGACAAAAAAATTTGTGAATGATATTTCAGTATCTTGTGTGAAGGATATTTTCCAAACTAGACCAAATATTAATAGCATTTGGAAAGGCATCAGAATGCTTCAGTAAATTAAATTCCACCCCTTTATCGTCTCTCAAACCAGCAATGATCTTGTGATATAAAAATAGTAATCTTTACTTATGGAGCACTTTTCAAACCCAACTTCTAAAGCCAAGAAACTGACTTATTATAATCATGAGATTAAACACATAAAACCAAATTAAATGATAAGATAAAAAAGTAATAATTATAACCAAGAAATATTAAAAATGTGACAGTAGTCAAAGATCAAATATTATCAGACTTAAGATGTTTTTGACTCAAACAACCGGATTTTTGTGCATTATGTTAAAAATATCAGAAATGTACACATGCTGACACACTGTAACTACACAGACAGGTGTTTTCTGCAGAACCAGACAGAAATAATCATCTCTGCACAGACAAAGTGCAACAGTGGCGCCCCCTACTTGTAAAAACATACATTTACACTATAATGCACATAGGCGGTTTCTTGAGAGGACTGTGTTTTCACCTTCCCTTTGTTCTTCTTGTCTGTCACATGAGGTTAAAGCAGCCATCCTTTCATGTGGTATCAACTGTTTAACACCTGTGTGAATGTAGATTTGATTGATAGATTTGATTGATTTTGATTTACCACAAATGTAACAAAAACTTTACAAAACAACAAACTTTACGAACTCAATGAAGATATTCAAACAGATACAAGAAAGTATAGTAGATGTGATTGACACTGCTTATTTATCTTATTAACAGACAGTAATAAGAAAATATATCACAGTTTTGCAATTTACCATGGAAATGTTCTCGATGCTGTGGTTTCTGTTCGGTGTGAGTCAGTGTTTGTGTGGGAGGATGGGAGGACGTGCATGTGTGAACATGAACCACAGGAGAGCAGAGACACTCATCCTGACCGCTGACCCCAGGTGACCTCTGTTAATTAGAGGAGAGCCTGTAATGACACGGAGCTCACCTGTCAGCAGACCACAACGACCCTGTTGTCCCTCAAAGGACACAATATTTAGATGATGATACCACATGTTGAGACGTTCTTTGATTAATTTAGTGCACAACGTGACAAAAAGAGTTGATTTGAGCCTCTTTTTTCCCCTTTAGTTTCAGTATTCAGTTCATAACTGTAATTCAATGAGTGTATTTGCCTAAAAATAAATGTGATCTTAGTAGTTTAAGGTTTCCAAATTATGATCAAATAAAAAAGGAGGTATTTATTTAAGGCACTAGTTATGCAGATGACCTAAAACTAAGTCCTCAGTATGTATTTATGGTTTCTGTTTTGCAAAGGTGTGATTCATAGAGTTTTATAATATTCATAAACTACAAAACAGATATTTTAAGTGTGTTTTCAGTTTATTTTCTGAGCCATTAATGCTAAATTTGAAGGAAAACACCTCAAACGTGCCCTCTTACAATGAGGCCTGTTAGCTCAAACCCAGCATTTTCTTCTTCTTTTTTTTTTTTTCCTCCCAGGAGGGATTAAGTAGCTGACCAACGAATAACAAGGCCTGTCATTGTTGCTCTTTCCCCTTGCGAGCAGATCTCATTGAGGTTGTGATTCAGCATTTTTTTTTACAAGGTTGTCACATGTCACATACACAGATACAAACTCTCAAATTCAAAAAAACCTCAACAGAACTCCAGTTCAAACATTTCATTACAGTCTAGTTTAAACATGTCTGAGTACATAAGAGACTGCTTGACTCAGCTTAAATCAGGGTTAAGCTTCATACTAACTTTTAGAACAAGACTTAAGCATATTCACCGTTAAGCTAAAACTCTACATGTAATTGACAAATATTTTTTCAAAAAGATAGTTTAAGTGGTTTTCCAAAGTGATTACAATTCCAGGTGAATGCATTATAGTAAAAAAATATCCCAGTATCTCCATTTCAAGTGCAGTTTGAAGGTAAACATGATGCCACCTTGAGCAGACTCCACCTTCAGTGGTCTAAGCTGTATAAAGAAGGTAGAATCTGTTTCTCCCTCTCACTTTCTCCCTCGCTCGTCTCCAAAGTCTTAAGCAGGACTTTGAGCCAGCGGGATCCGATATCGCCTTCGTCTCAGGAGGGTTGAGCCACAGAGGGGCCTTCTATCCCTGGAAGACAGTCTCGTTCAGCTCCAACCATGTACTCTGCAGGCCTGGAGATCCTCGGGATGATCCTAGCTGTGGCCGGCTGGCTCGGGGTAATGGTGGCCTGCGGCCTGCCCATGTGGCGGGTGGCTGCCTACATTGGTCAGAATATTGTCATCTCCCAGGTGATCTGGGAAGGCTTGTGGATGAACTGTTCAGTGCAGAGCACAGGCCAGATGCACTGCAAGGTGCACGACTCCATGCTGGGGCTGCCGGCGGACCTGCAAGCAGCCCGAGCCCTGGTCATCATCTGCATGGTGCTGTGCATCGTGGGAATCGGACTGTCAGTAGCTGGTGCCAAGTGCACCAACTGCAGTCGGGATGTGAGCAGTAAACCACGGCTCATGGTGTCTGCTGGAGTAACATTTGTGGTGGCCGGACTGCTGCAGCTGGTTGCTGTGTCCTGGACAGCGCACGCCATCGTCCTGGGCTTTTACGACCCGATGCTGGAGGAGACGGGAAAGAGGGAGTTTGGTAATGCTCTGTACTTTGGCTGGGCTGCCTCCTGCCTGCTCATCCTGGGGGGGGCCCTGCTGTGTTGCTCCTGCCCAGGAAAAGCAGCCACAGCGCCTAGTGGCAGCTCCCTGCCTCCCCGAGTGAACTATTCACCTGTCAAGACCATGTCAGTCAACGGATACACCAGAAGAGACTATGTATGAACATGTGACAGACATGAAGATAATGATGAGCAGCGCTCAGTCGTTGGACTTTTGGTGCCAAAGATGTTCATGCAACATCTTTGGCCTGGACTTAAAGTATGAAATACTGATACTTGTCTCATGATGTTCTTTTTTTATGATAATTATTCTGTTGGTTTTCATATTAATGCTTTACTCATAGATTTTGGCTTTCCTCCAGGAAACCATGTCTGATCTTTTACACAGTGTCTATGTACATTATGTCTGGTCAAAGCAAGTTTTTTTTTCCCACAAAATTATAAATAAAAGCCAAAAGAAAGAAAAATGGACAAAGTGGAGATACAGTTTGAGACTCTGCATTTTCATTCTACAGAGTATGAAGCTGATATTTTAATCAAGTGTAATATAACAAATATACCTTCTTTGGTATGCAGACACAAGGGCAGATGTTAGATATAGAGTTTAGCTGAATCGGACCAATAAGGGTCGCTCTGGTGCCTGGTGACATTAGGTATTTTATTTCAATGTAAATGGAGAGAAAAAAAACAAAGGGAGGCTTGTTTCAGAGGAAAACCTTGTGCTTCCCTTCCATTGTAACCTGTGCAAGACTGAAACTGAGTCAGAGATAAAAGTCTCCAACTGCAAGGGGATGTAACCTGCACTGTAACTGAGGCTAAACTGAGACACAAAGACCCTATTGATCAGGTAGTTTGCACTGTTTACTTTCGTCCACAGGTGGGATTTATAGAGACAAAAGTGTGTGTAAATTGTTAAAAAGTCACATGAATTTTTAAAACGAAAGCTAAATATCACAATTAAAGCAGGTAATGTTGCAAAAAACAACAGACAAAGAAAAAATAAACACATTTGTATTAGAAAGTGCATGGTAACGCGTCATCAGTGCAGCAGCAGGTAGTGAGTCAGTGGACTCACTGCTGGTCATGCTTAACACATTAAATGTGTTGTTACATTTTTCAGAAGTGCCACACTTATCTAACCTTGTTTTAATGTTCTGAAACAGAAAGAGATGCCTCCACTTCGAGAATACTAAAAAAAATTGTTTCTTTCAAACAACTGTTGTTGCATATTACTACTACAACATACATCAGACATACAGAGTTTCATGGATACACAGTTTTCCTGAACTCCTGTTAAGAAATGAAAGAACAAAAAAAAGAAACTACAGACTGAAAGTATTTCTTGCTTTCTTAACTTTTTTAGCTTGAACAATGAGGTTAATAATCTTCAGGCTTTTCAAATATCACAAACACTCCCTTAAACTCATCACAGACCCTGCTGGCAGGATTGTGTTACTGCATCTTCAAACTTCAATATCAACCACAAGAGTACCAGCTCCCACTTCACACGAGCTGCTATGAAATTTAATTTTGTTGCTGGAATACTGAAATGAAATGTTACAGCTTTTGGGGTTAGTGGTATTTCTTTGGCCAGGAAGCATCAGAAACTTTTTAAATCATGCTGGGTTTTGAACACATCATCAGTGTAAAGGTAATTAATTAATGCTTTCTACTACTGGCAAATAGTAAAAAATAATAAAAAACAAATAAAGCTGGTAAAGCAGCGGTGCATTTTTTTAAATCTTTTCTTTGCAGGCTGCAGGATTTATAAAGTGTCAAATGTTCTGTGAAGATAAGATGCAGTGTGTGTGGAGGTCGCCTAGTAAAACTAGTGGAGGTGTGTTTTTAAAAGGGTCTTTTTCTGTGGCACGTGCTAAAGTTTAGCTAAGGTTTAAACTCCTGATGCAGTGTGACCTTCAGGACAAGGACACTGATAAGACCCCCCACCCGTCTGTGCAGGCAAACAGACTATCGTCTCAGCTGCCCCCTTTCTTTTTCTGATGGTTCATCATTAGTACAAACATCTTTATGACATACATGTGCTATTCATACATTATTTTCATCAGATTTCTGTTTGTCTTCTACACAAAATTCATGTTCATGTTTGCACTCCAATGTTCCTCATGTGGTCTTTTATTGACCCCCCCCCATGCTCGGCAGCTGGGAAAAGTTTTTTGCATCATGTAAAAGCACGAATCTCGACATTGTGACATAATATTTAATCACCTTGTGGTCACTAAATTATTTTAAATGTTGTCCTGACATCTGATGGTCTTTTCTTTTGAAAAGAAACAAGGTTTTAATCATGTAGACCAACTAAGAAGGAACATCTACTATTTGAAGTTTGTGTGTCAGAAGAGTTAAGTATGTAAATTCTGGGCATCATCTCTTTCAAAGATGTTTAAAATAACTTCTTTTATAACTCCTAACTAAACCCCTGCTGTGTTTGTAGTCTCCTGGGTGAGAATTTCCAACAGTTTTTTTTACAGGTTACAGGTTTCTAAAGGTTGTGGTCTTTTCTTCTGGATGACCAGATGTTTGATGGCACTGATACTCATTTCTCCCACACACCTGCTGCCAAAGAAACATTTCATTTCCCATCATAAGGTGTTAAAAATGTGATGTCTGCTGTGAATAAAAATGTGCAGACCTTCCACAGAACTAAGGAGGATGGTTTCACCCATTTTGCTGGAAGCGTACAGAGGCTGACGGATACCGACACAACCTTCAGATAATCTGAGCACTCCCACTGTTTTCCAAAAAACTCTCATGATGCATTTAAATCTATTTTTACCACTTCCACATGACCTATCTTCCCCAGCTTCAGTCATTCCATTCAAAGAAAACTTACAATCATAGAAAAAAATAATTAAAACCATTTTGTAGAGCTTTAAGCCCTAATAACAAAACCACAAATTAATAATATTTTATTTATAATTGGATTAAATCCATCCTGTTCATCAGTCATGTAGCATGAAGATAGAAAACAGGAGATGATATAGTTCCTTTAACTTTCAGTCATTCATCCACTGATCTTTACCACGTCTGTTATCCTTTAACTACCCCAGACCTGAGATATACACCCTTTGTTTACTCTCCCCTCACCCAAATGGCAGGCAGAGCTACCGGGGCAGTTAGTTAAATGATTAAACTGAGGCCGTTTACATGCCAAGGCTGGGGGGATTTTTTTTTTTTTTTTGGACAATCAAACAAGGTGGGGCTGAAGATGATCTGAACTCTTCTCTGGCCAATAACCAAGTGACTCCACCTTCTGCTTATATGTGCAATCAGCTCTCTGGAGGAAACACACTCATTCCTCTTCTTACGTCTGAGATAGTGAAGATTTTTTTTGTGTTCACTTGTTTCACACAGAGTTCAGACATGCCTTCTGCGGGACTGGAGATACTGGGAGTGACTCTGGCCGTCCTGGGTTGGATCTCAGCCATCATATCCTGCGTGTTGCCCATGTGGAGAGTTTCAGCCTTCATTGGGATGAACATCGTCACGGCTCAGATCACCTGGGAAGGCATCTGGATGAACTGCGTGGTCCAAAGCACGGGTCAGATGCAGTGCAAAATCCACGACTCCATGTTGGCTCTCACCGCTGATCTTCAGGCCGCCCGTGCCCTCACCATCATCTCCATCGTGTTGGGCATTGTGGGAGTCTTGGTGGCCATGATGGGGGCAAAATGCACCAACTGTGTGGAGGAGGAGTCGGCAAAGGCTCGGGTGATGATAGCCGCCGGCGTGGCCTTCATACTGGCCTCCCTGACCCAGCTGATCCCCGTGTCCTGGTCTGCTCACACCATCGTCATGGAGTTCTACAACCCGGTCATACCTGAGGCACAGAAGAAGGAGATAGGTGCTGCTCTCTACCTGGGCTGGGCTGCAGCATCCTTTCTGCTCCTTGGAGGGGGCATCCTGTGCTCAAGTTGCCCCCCACAACCAGAGAAAAAGTACGGGCCTCCATCGAGGATGATGTACTCTCAAACCAGGTCGACTGCACCGAGCGGCTACGACAGGAGGGACTATGTCTGAACCGCCACCTGCTCTTTTCTCACACTTCTGCCATCGAGTAAAAAACCGCTCAAAGACAATAATTTTCCAAACAATAACATACATCTGTCTTCATGTGGAGAAGGAAAAACTCCATTATTCATGCTACTATATAACATACACTCTTTTGAACAGACACTTGCTTTACTTTTCCTTGTTTGTACCTTTAAGGCTGTTGAAAGCAGTAACACCAGTAACCATATGTTTTTGATGTGTTGTGCCCTGTTTTTTTTATATTTTATGAAAATAAATGTACAACAACAAAATGATGCAATTTTCAGAACAGATACAAGTTCATTGATACTTTTTTTACTGTATTAACTTTGTTTGTGTTTGTTTAAAGAAGCAACAGTTTTGATGAACCAGTTCACTGCAGCCTATCATCAAAAAAAGCTTATTTATCTCCATATTTTGTAAATCTGTTCATCTGAAATGTTTTTATACCTGATATGTTACATTTTTTTGATTAAAGGCTTTGTTGTTTTACTCAAGTTGTACCAATAATTTAAACTTTTGACAATTTCAGATCATTACTGAGGCTGAAGAGCTGAAGAATATTGTATATTAGTATCATTATAAAGTGTTTGAAATATCTATCAATAACCTTTTAAGGTCTATTTTTTGCACGTTTGGTAGAAAAACATGCCTTGAATTCTACTGCAACCACACAGATGGTCTGAGATTACATGTTAAGTCGTGGCCAAAGTAAATATTTTAGTAAACATTCATCAGTCCTACATTCAGTTATACTTTTCATGACTTAACTTACAGCTGCAGGGAAATTGTGACAGTGCAAGTTAAAAGTTTGGAAACAATTTCCCATCAGTTTGGATGAGAAAGTGTGTCCGAATTTTTGACCAGTATGTTAGATTCAGCGACATGTTTGATCCTGGCTGATGCAATGCACCCTGCATACTTAAACATCAGACTGACGACTGGGAGTCTCCATCGCAGCACCGATACACCTGGCTGCCTCCCAGACTTCTGTTGGCTCTGCGATAACACGAACCTCTGCTCTGTCAGCTTCCCCACACTCGACTATCTGAACTGCCCTCCCAAACAATGGATCTGTTTCATGTCAGAGGGAGAGACTAGGGGTGGGGGGCTGTCATCACTGGGTTACTGAATGCAGTGTGGTGGGGGTGGGGGGACCTGGGACATTTCTAGGGAGACAGTCTCAGCCTTGAAGAATTTCAAGGGCAGACAGTCATTAAAGTCCATCAGACATCACACGGTTGTCAGGTTAAAGGCTCGAAACTCCAAGCTGCTCTTCACCTGTAAGTGAGATTTATGGTGCTGCTGCTGCTGCAAAGAAGAAGATGATTCTCCATCTTATAACAACTTTTCAAACCCTCTTTTTAATATATGAAATAAATAAATAAAATATAGTCCAATTGAAAGCTGATTGTCTTTTTTTTCCATCTTGAGGCATTAGCATTTGGGAGATTCCATGATTTCACAACATGTTGGTGATAAAAATGTTAGGACAGGACAGAAGACACCTGGTCTATTTGAAGAGCTTATCTACTTATTTACGATGAAAGCAGGAGTTTTTTAGTGATAGTTAAATGTGCAGCTTCCTAAAAAAAAACTATTAAAAAACATCATTGCTTTATATTTAGATATGACTTAATTTACCATTTGTATCATAAATATGATAGAAAACAGATTATCATTATTTTCTATCATACAACAAGTTATTATCCACCTTAGAAATGTGTCTTTGGTCTTAATAACACATGTGATGCTTGTGTGCCCCTTCAGCTGTAAAAGGCCTCTTTGTGGCCAGGCCCATTGTGAAACTGGCCCTGTAAGCTGATAGCAGAGTGTGTCCAGGTCCTTCCTCCCCTTTTTGGTGATGTCAGCTCCTTCAAGGACTCCTCCCTTCCACCTGATCTGCCTTATAAAGGATACTGGTGAAGGTGAAGCGACAGATCATCACACACTCTCGGATGCGAGGCCTGAAATTAGTTTAATTAGTAGCTGGGTCTCTGGTTGACTCTTCCCCTTTGCAGATTTTTTTTTCTGTGATCTCCTCTCAGGTGTGACACCCATTCAAGAAGACGTTTCACCATGTCTATAGGGCTGGAGTTGATAGGCATCTCCCTGTGCATTTTGGGATGGATTATTGCCATTGTGGCGTGTGCCCTCCCCATGTGGAGGGTGACGGCTTTCATCGGCAGCAACATCGTGACGGCTCAGATCATCTGGGAGGGCCTGTGGATGACCTGCGTGGTCCAGAGCACGGGCCAGATGCAGTGTAAGGTCTACGACTCCATGCTCGCCCTCTCCCAGGACCTCCAGGCTGCCCGCGCCCTCACCGTCATCTCCATCCTGTTAGCCATCCTGGCTGTGCTCATCGCCATCGCCGGGGCAAAGTGCACCAACTGCATCGAGGATGAGGCATCCAAGGCCAAGGTGATGATCATCTCTGGGGTCTTTTTCATTGTTTCGGGGGTCATGCAGCTCATTCCTGTCTCCTGGTCTGCCAACACCATCATCAGGGACTTCTACAACCCTTTACTCACTGATGCTCAGCGAAGGGAGCTGGGAGCTGCTCTGTACATCGGCTGGGCAGCTGCAGCCCTCCTGGTTCTTGGTGGTGGACTCCTCTGCTGCTCCTGTCCACCGCGTGAGACCAGATACAACCCCTCACGAATGGCTTACTCTGCCTCAAGATCTGCAGGAGGCCCCGGGTTGGAGAGGAAGGACTATGTATGAGTGAGGTTCAAAGAGGAAAAGACAATGATGAATCTCAAACCACCAAAAGTAAGTGTGCACTGAGGAAAAGAGCTCAAGGAAAATAAAGAAGACTCCGCGATGAAGGATGCATTTGATTCTCTCTGAATTCAGCTTTTTGTTCTTCAGAGACTGAAAAAACATGCATAGGTTACTGGAGTGGAAATTTCCTTTAATCATGTTTCAAAACAAAAAGCTTAAAAAAATTATGGCTATTCTTATAAAATTCAACACGCTGAATGTTATCGTCACTGTGTAAATCATATTCTTTTTACACAGTCCCGGCTTTTTAATGTTTACCACTAAATATTTTTTATAAAACCTGTGTGACTGCTACCTGAGGCACCACTGCACACAAAATGGAAGAAGTGGGAGTGTAACTGCTAAGACGGGGTTATCAACAGGGTTATGTTTTGTAAATACTGAAGCAAAAGTGTCATTAATAACCTTCAACAAACAAGACAGATGATAATTATGTTTAAAGCAGCTTTACAGTGAAGAGTTGTGAGGATTTAGTAGAGTGTAAATACAACTGCAGTGCATGTATCCGACAAGTGTTTTTTTTTTTAATAAACATGACTGTTTTTTTTTAAGATAACTTATGTCTTCTCTTGTGTCCATGTCTCAATATTAATCACCTCTTTAATTTGTTTATGATTCAGGCAGTTTCTCAGATTATTAATTAACTCCCAGAAGAGTCAGTAACAAAAAATGGATGGAGTGTGTTCCAGGTGTCTTTGTAAAAGAAGCCTGACATTTGATCCTGAGAGCTACGTTACCAGAAACTGGCAACTTAACCACACACGCTCTGAACAATTAGCCACAGGATCGGTTAACGGGCAGAGGTGAGAAGTGTGAGCGCAGACGAGTGGACTCCTTCCAGACATCTTACATGATTTTTTTCCTTTTTTACCACTGAGACTTTAGTTATTGACGGAGGCTCGGCTGAGCTCCCATACTTCTTTCCAACCCTCTGCCACATTCTTTAACCATTACATGCATTTATTTGTGGCAGCTGCCCTTCATCACCCCAGATTTCTACTTTTTCCACTTAAATGGTAAAAAATAAAGTGCCCTCTAAGACAAAATACAGTATTTTTGCCCAGAAACATCACTGAGTCTGTCCAGACTGCTTGAGCTTAAAGCCTGGAAGTCTCTGAGGTAATTCAGACTTCCATTAAATCCTCCATTATCCCTTTTTTACACATTTTTTTTAATGTAATAAAGAAATTTGCCAAAGATACACAAAGTTTTCTTTACTTTAGCACATTTAAAAAACCTCTCAGTCAAAGTTTCCATCAGGGACGTGACTCAAACCTTTCAGTCTAGTTTAAAAAAACACATGCAGTCACACCTGACAAAGGCAGCAACCTGAAAATTTAATGAACTTCTCATAGTAAATATAGGAGAGGTCCCTCAGTGTTGGATCACATTACTGTCCAACTGTTGTCTTTTACTCCCATATCAATGTCACTTCTAACAAAGGACGAGGAACTGCTTGACATCTGGTCATGATTACAGTAACAGATTACTGCTCTTTGATATTTTAATGAGTATCTAAGAAGTTTACTTTTGAGGGCTTTTATTTTTATTATTGTGGAAAATGAGAGTCAGTTACAAGCATCAAAATGATGCCTCACTTCAGGGAAAGATTAATGAGTTTCCAAATGGTAAAATGAGGCAAATTTTGATTTGTGTTCAGGTGAATCAGACTTTATATATATATATATTTCATAACAAATGCATGCAATGTAAATGTGTTTTGGGACTTTTTTTTTAGTTAAAATTGCCTGACCAACAGTCAGCTAGGCTATAATATTTACTTGCTACTCAGAACAAAAACTAACATCATCCCACTCATCCTGAAAAACAATTTTTCCCAATTTATATATATGGATATTAACAAAATTATAACTCTCCTTCACATTAAAATCTACATAGATGTCATTTAATTTAATGTGTAAGACCTTTTTTGTTTTAATCTCCTTTGCTCTGTGACTAAATGACAAATTATGTGTTAGAGTAAAGCAATCTGTGTAGGACATCACATACAGTGAAATAAACATCAGCACAAAATTCTCAAAATACACAGAAAACAAAGTGAGCTCTTTCTTCACGGGCCTGATGGAGAAACATGATGGCAGAGAACGGCAGTGACTTGTTAAAGACGCTTGTTGTGTTTGATGATCGTTAAGCTAATCATTGATTATCACACAGCGATTCAAAACCACAGACCGTTCCCTTTTTTCCAAATAGCAGCACGTCAAAAAAAACCACCTCATTTTTATTTGAAATAGTCAAATAAGTGAGTGAGTGTGAGTAAAAAGGGTGAGAGTTTTGTTTGGACAAGGAATGTTATCAACCAGCAAAAGTTATGCAAATGGGGGTCCAGCAAACCAAAAGCTCCTGAGGCTGTAATGAAACTGGACCTCATCAAATACCTAAACCCTACCGACTGTAAAAAAAAAAAAGAGATAGGAAAGAAAAAGGCCTTCTGTGAGTCTCTGTGGTCATGCTCTGCTGGCTCTGGTCAAACTTTGGTCACATGACCGATACTGGGGAATGTGAAGGGCAGAGAGGTTGCCTGGCACCTGAAGTCAGAGAGGGAGAAAGCAACTCCCCTCCTCCCTGAAAACAACACAGGTTCACTTTGTCCAGTCGGTGAGAACGGCCGCGAGATATCTGAGTCCAAATCTAAACCGCCAGAGAACCATAAAGGAAGTGATCTGACAAAATGAATTAAAGTTACAGAACCGTAACAGGTTACTAAACTTTCTCAGTAGGTAATTTATTTCTACCAACAAAGAGTTTTTTCCTACTTGAAAGGAAGTTTATGGTGAAAAACTGAGAACTGGGTTCAAACCACAGTCCGCTATGAGTCACATAAACCTGAAAGACCCACACCTTCCTTTAAGTAACAAAAATAACAATTTGTAGTGTGGAATTAGATGGCATTATTATACAGTTGCCAGTCTATCTATTCTTTCTTTTAGACATATTAAAATCACTTTAACAGTAAAATTGTGTTCTTTCTGGAGATGGAGGCTCCTTTTTTGACTCAACAACCAGGCCAAGCAGTGGAGCAAAATCAGCAGTTCAAGAGAAAGATAAGAAAAAACTGGCCTGGAATAGATAATTAGACTCCTGGACTGAATTAATCATCCCAGTTCAGCTCAAATATCAATGTAAATCATGTATATCACATCCCATTCAAAGGGTATAATTAAAAACAGCATCATTGTAGAGGAGGAAGATATTCAGGATGAAGAATCTGAACAGGATCGAGATGGAAGCAACATTAAATCTCTGAAATGGTCAAAAATAACACTGCATGTCTTAACTAGATCATTTAAAGGTAGTTAAGGGAGGATGTTTGTGCAGTGAAGGTGCACAGTGTGAACCGCAGAGTGATTCGGGTCAGGTTGTACTGACAGTTTCCCTGTGCTTGTGCGTGTATGTGTGTTTGTTGGAAAATCAGCCTGTTAGCTCTTTGCTGAGATTGATACGAGCTAACAGGTTGACTGATAAAAGTACCAGCTCACATGAAAAAACAGATCCCTGCCTAACATTTCAGCAGTGTGTCTTCCAGCTAAGGAGAGATAAGGAACACTGGCCTTTATCACTTTTCAGTTTTTTTAGTAGAATTAATCAGGTTTCAGCCAGTTTGGGTTGACAGAAGCTGATGAGAGAGGGAGCCGGGTGAACATCAGGTGGCTTGTTCAAAACGAAACCCCTTAAAATGTTGGTGGGAGAGTCAAGTGAGTAACATTTTACAATCACTGAACAGCTGTTGGCCCAGAAAAAATGGGCAAGACGCTGAAAAAAATGAAACTGAACAGAGTGCAAATGTTAGATACTCTGTCAGATGGAGGTCTTTAAAGAAAGAAAAGTCCTGGTCTCAGGTTTGAGGGTCTTAATGAGAGAAGAAGTCTGTGATTAAACAGAAATTACTTTACTGCTCAAATGTAAAATTCCTGTAACTCCCTAAAAGACAAGAGATAAGACGAATAAAATAATCTCTCACAATATGACACTGTAAGAGTGTTTTGCAAAAAGAAACAAGCAAAGAAAAATGTTCTGCTGCCCTCAAGTGGTCAAACTAAAATAATGCTGCAATGCAATGATAAAAAATAAAGTTTGTTTATATTTGTGTGGGCTGCTGCACAGTACAGACACTACAGTTTAGTCTTTTACACACAAATCTTGCAGCTTATAGAAATTAAGTCACATGCAAATCTTAATATTCTGCCTCTCATTTCAAACTGTGGAACTTCGATTACATGAAACTAAGACAGATAAGATGTCCTGAATTAATATACTTTGAGGAAAAGAATGTCTCTGTCTCCACAACTTCTGCTGTTTTATCAATTTTATTTTAAAAAATCATGCCAACATCCTTCAACTCTAAATTATTTGACATAATCCTTAAAACTGAAAATCTAACTATTATGCTGCAACATGTTGAATGTTAGCTGGAAATATGAGTTTAAATGTTCACAAGCTGAACCTGCAACCGTTTACTGTCACTGAACAGGATGTGAACGCTGTGCAGATTTGGCTCTTTTAATAGTTGATTTTTGCAGTAACTGTAGAAATGAAACATAACCGTGAATTAAAGTTTTGTTTTTTTTTATTTGATATGTACATGATCTTTGACAAAAATACCTTACGAGTCAAACAAAAAGTGGCTGAAGGAAAGAAAAGGAGGGATGGGCAGAGGGTGAAAACCATAAAAAAACACATTCAACATTGTCCCATATAACCAAACCGTATTTGTGCAAAACTCACCACAGATCTAACACACCGTCACATGTCATACACAGATCTTATTTCGTTAAAGGAAAACTAAAAGGAGGAGGAGAACAATTAGGTAGCATTTTGTTTTCAGAGACACACAGATGGTGCGTTTACAGTCGGTCGGGCCTCACATGCTTTCGTCTGTGTTGTTCAGTGGAGTATACAGGTACGCAGCGTTGTCCTCCTCATAGATGATGGCCACAGTCTCACCTGCATCTGACACTGCCGCACTGGTCTGAATGCAGGCCTGAGAGAGAGGAAACCACAGGAAGTGAGTTCAGTGTTTGACATACATTTAAAACCAAAGGAAACTCGAGAATTTCATTTACAAGTTTACTTTTAGGTAAATCTGAACTAATCTCATGTAAATTCTTCAATTTCTTCACCCTTTCAAGCAGCTGAAGTCGCTCCTCGTTCAGCAGGTTGCTCTGTCTCAGCTGGCTGACCGTGTTCTCCAGGCCCAGAAGTTTCTCCAGGTGTCGGCGGTGTCGCTGCTGCAGCACTTTCACCTTCTTCTGCAGCTCAGCCACAATCGCCTCCAGCTGCTCCTTGCTCAAGCTGTTTTTGTGGTAACTGTTCACGTAAACGACAGAAAAACATGATAAAAATTGTGATACAGACGGAGAAAGAAAAGCATGACTGCTCCAGTGCTTTTTGGTGACAATTTAATTTAATTTAATTTAGTAATTCACTGTTGCATCTTTACTGAACTTGAATCTCTGAACTTTGATCTGATCCAATTTTTTTTCTTAAGATTTTTGTACTAATTTATTTAATGAAATTTCATTAGCAGTTGCTGTGCAGACTTATCCACAATAAAATAACAGCAACAAATGTTATATTTTAGAGATGCAGAAATCTTTTAAAGCATCAAACAAAAAAATTAAATATAAAAAATGGTCACATAGATGATCAATTATGCATTTAATATGACTATATGACTAGATTATTTAAAACTAGAAAAGATGGAGCATCTAAACCCTGTAGCGATGTTCACCTTGATGAAAAAAAAAACATTCTTGAGGATTCTCTCTTAATCTTTCACTGAGGAAAAATACAAATGTGTCCATAAAATTCAGTGTCATTGCTCACCAATGCTCCTCCAGCTGGTGATCCTGCTGCTCTGTGCTGTCCTCCTCTGACTGGCCGTCATCTCCCTCGCCCTCCTCTATGTCCAGTCTTTCCACAGTGAGGACCAGTGATGTGGGGGATGAAGGCACATGTTTAGAGACTATAGGCACTGTAGATGTGATGGGTTTTGAGCTCAGAGCCGATGACAGCACTGTATCTGGGGAGAAGGTGAACTGGGTGGAGGCTTCATTGGGGAAAACACTTGGTATTGTCTCAAAATAGGCAATGACTTGAGTTTCTTGACCCTCCTGGACGTCTGAGAACTCCTCCGTGGTACCGGTCACATCTTTGACACAGAGAGAGGCCACGGCCTCATCTGTGCAGCCCAATGTGGAGTCATTCATGACCAGCTGGTGGCCCTGAGTTAAAATGGCAGCAGTGATTTCACTCATAAGCTCATCCTGCCCTTCACCAGCAGGGCATTCAGACATCACTACCACCTCTGCATTCTCTCCACTGTTACTGAGATCGTTTACTGTTTGGATTAAAGTTAAAGGGAAATTTGCCGCCGTTTCGAATCCGTCCACTGGTGCCAGCGGGTTTAGTTCTGTCTGGAGAGAATAGTCAGATGCTCCAACATCACTCGACTCCACCAGGCTGGTTTCTCCCTGCTGCGATGAGTCGACAGTGATCTCATACAGGTGTACTGTTTGCAACGTGCTCTCCATCTCCACAGCACCAATAGTCTGCCGGTCATTTGACACTGTTGTACTTTCATTACTGTTCACGCGAAGCCGTTTTGGCTTCTTCTCACCGGGATCAGTAGCTTTCCGTTTCTAGAAAGAAGCAAAAGTGTGTGTTTATCAAAAGTTGCAGGACAATGTTTAAAGATTAACTTGGAGCCACTGTGGTGTTACAGAAATAACACTTTCCTTCAGACCAACTGCAAATAAAAAATAATTTAGTTAATATGCAGATCTGGTGGTTGTCAGTGCTAAGAACCAACATAAATGCAAACAATAGGGCTCCTTCAAAAAAATGTATTTACCAGAGACTCTGGTTGGTTTCTGGTTGTCTTACCTCCACCTCCTGAAAGACTGTGGGCACGGCATTGCTCTCCAGGTAACGGATGCCCCATCGCACCTTGAAGCAGGAAGGTGCAAAGTGCTCATGGCAAATGTACTGGTGTCGAGAGGGGGTCCAGTTCTCACGACCCATGTTCCTCAGCCACTGCTGCAGCCGGACCGGGTCCTGTAGAGGGAACCTAGAATACATTGAAAAGACTGAATGTGAGAGACTGGTCAAAATTTGGTTTCTTTCAATGAGATATTGTCTTTTTTTTGATCAAATAAAAGAAAAAAATGCAGAGAAAAACAGAGTGTACGCTGTGCTTGTTCTATCAAAAGTCCACATGAAAAACTGCCTCCTTGAACTGGAAATCAGAGCATCAGAAGTGATAGTGCAACCTTTTTTGACTCTGTAGACTCATCACATTTTGGCTTGTGCTGTCACACTCTGTAAAGTGTTATTTAACTTAACTCCTAAGTCTCCGAGACCAAGAAACTGTTAGATGCTTCTAATTGAGTTCAATCGGTCCATCAGTTTGGCCGATAAATTAGTGCAGACTGGATGCTCACAAGCTATCAGCATCAGCTGAACTTGGGTATAATAAAGGCTGATGGCTGGAGATGCACACAAGCTCGATGTCTTTAATTACAATGTCAAGCGTCTTCATTGAACTGTGGACTTTGAGAGAAATAAAAACTCAAAAAACACACATTAGCAGACTAAACAGCTATCAGCTCATGTCTGCTCCAAGCTATCATTATGGTATCAGCCTTTCAAAATCCACTGTTGCTAAATGCCTTTTCATGTTTGAGCTGCACACAATGTTATCAACGCCTTTTGACATCACGACAGAAACACAAAAGCCACAACAATGAACGATGAAAGTTAGCATTTACAAAACTGTAATCATGTTTCAGCTCTCCTGGATCACTGTAAGTATCGTTTTTTAAGTTATTATAGGACTTCAACCTATAGCATTTCGGACAAGATTTATTCCCAGTGCTGACATTTTGCTCCAGCAGTTGTTCCTGTCTGTAAATCAGCTCCTGGATTAAAAAGACATCCATCACTTCAGTCCAACATCTGTTGCTTTACACACAGCATGTCTCACAAGAAAACTAAACTGTACTTTCTTTTTTAATTATTTCTTCAGGTAAAACACATTAAGGTGTAATTTTTTGTGAGTAAGTCAGCGGACTGGTTTACCGTCGGATATCATGATTCAATCAGCACTCACTCTCAAAGGTCAGAACAAGAAGAAACAAACTTGGCAGGTCGTCAAAAAACCTTATTTTTTTTTCAATAAATTAGTAAAATTATTAATATAAATTAGCAAAACTGCAGCAAAAGTCGACAGGGAAAAATAGTGACTCATCGAAAAGAAAGCTGAGGTGTTACTCAAAGTTACATGACGCTTCTACAGGTAACATTATAATCTGAGCGGCTAAGTTAGCTAGCTTTAGCTTACTTGTAGAAACTCTTCCTGTCGTTGCCGCTACCGGAGTCATTTTTACAGTTTGGGACCGAACAATATTTTGGCATCTCACGTCGCTGTTGTTTCAGCAGATGTCTTCGTGTCAACTGGGTTTTACAACAAGGTGAAACTCGTGCCGTGTTGTCAACTCGTGGCGCATAGTTGACGACTGACAATCAGCTGTTCAAGCTCGTGACGTCAAACAAGTGCGACTGCCACACTACAGGAAGCAGGGTTGTTGTCATGGAAATGCAATGTTTTCGTATATTGAATATTGGAATCAAAAGAAAATTTGCTGTTGACAAACAAAATATTGTAAACGCAGGCTAAAAAAGAATAAAGACTATTTAAAAAATATATAATTTAAGTGAAACAAGATCACCAAATTAAAACTGGCGAAAAATAAAAAAGCAGCAAATTCATTTCAGTTTTGTTTCTTTTTTAGCAATAGCAATAGGTTTCTTTTGTCATTTTAAAGCACAAAGTTGCACAAATAAATAAAAGTTGTACCATCACTGTCATATTACACATCAATACACATATATTAAAGTATGTTGGATCTAAGCTCCATTCACGCTGTGCTATTTTGTAAGAAATCTGAGGCGTGACTTTCAACTTTTACTTTCCTAATGATTTTTTTTTTTTAAATAAATTTTATTGAATAAACAAGTTCAAACATTTCAGGCATATTTAACAATTACCATTAAAAAAATGTTGAAACAGCTGTCAAGATAAGGAATATTAAAAAAAAAAAAGAAAAAGAAAACAGAAAGTAAACTGTGAGGGTACAGAAAGTAAACCGTGAGGGTACTTTCCTAATGGCTCTGATGGGCTCACTGCCAATTTCTATCATTTCTTTTGGAAAGATATTAGAAATCTGTTGTTCAAAAATATACAAGAATGCATTTCGAAACAAGAGCTAATACCCAGTATGAAACAAGGGCTGATAACACTAATTCCCAAACACGGCAAAGATAAAAGAGTACTAGACAACTTAAGACCAATTACACTCCTCAACACTGATTATAAATTGCTGTCAGGATGTATAGCTGCTAGACTTAAAGAAGGTTTGTCACAACTTATTGATGAAACGCAATCTGGCTTCCTAAGTGGAAGATCTATTCACAACAACATACGACTGGTTTTAGATCTGATCGATTACAGTCGTATTATCTGAGGAGGGATTCATTCTCTTCCTAGACTTCTATAAGGCTTTCGATTCAGTGGAGCACCCCTTCATACTAAGTACTTTAAATTATTTTGGTTTTGGTCAGAGATTCATAAACTTGATTAGTATGTTATATAAAGATATTAATAGTTGTGTGGCTTTGGAACAAGGTACCTGCCCAAGATTTCAGGTAAATAGGGGTATTAGACAGGGTTGCAACAGCTCTCCCTTATTGTTTATTCAAGTAGCCGAGCTATTATCAATTATGATAAAAAAAATGGTATTCAAGGAATAAACATTTTAGAAAAAAATATTATAATAAGTCAATTTGCGGACGATACAACTTTATTTTTAAAAAATGAAATGCAAATTCCTAAAGCATTAAACTCCATCAACATATTTTCCAAAGCGTCAGGCTTGAAACTAAATATTGATAAATGTGAAATATTGGCACTTCATGATCAGCCGACACTGTCAATATGTAACATTTCGGTCAAAAGTCAAGTGAAATACTTGGGTATAGTTATTACTAAGAATAAAGAAGTGGAGGAGAGGGAAAATGTTTGTAAAAATGTGGATAAATGTAAAACTATTCCGAACTCTTGGTTACTGAGAGACATTACTGTATTTGGGAGGGTTCTGCTTTCTAAAATGGAGAGTTTGTCAAGAGTTATTTATCCTGCCTTTTCAATTGAAATTTCAGACAAAATGACTAAACTTATTAATAATTTAAACTTCAAATTTATTTGGAAGAACAAATGCCAGTACATTAGAAGAGCTGATGTGGTCAAGAGTATCGAAGAGAACGGCTTAAATGCCATTGACTTCTCAGTTATGAATGGTGCTTTAAAACTAAAATGGCTCAATTCTTTTATTCTGCACAAAGACTCTTTTTGGTTTACCATTCCAAAAGCAATTTTTCAAAAAATGGGAGGCATTGATTTTCTATTGTGCTGTGATTACGATGTATATAAATTGCCTGTGAGGCTTTCGAATTATACAAACACAATTTTACTCCTCACAATTCTCCTCTGTGGAATAGTAGATATGTTTTGACCAGTCGTAAGTCATTATTTTTAAAGTCTTGGTTAGACAAAGGTATTTGGGCAGTATCCCATCTTATGGATGATCAGGGCAATCTACTAACCCACAAGAACCTCTGTGTTAAATACAACCTGCACTGCTGTATCAAAGAATATGAGAAAGTAATGAAAGCCATTCCAACTTCTTTCAGAATGATGACGCAACAACTGGTGATACATTCGAATGTTTCAGAAATGAGATCACTCTGTGTGGAAGGAATCAGCTTAGGAAGCAAACTTTTCTCTAACAAGTTCATTAGAAATGTTTTAACTTCACATTACTACCCTTGTCAACTAAAAAGAAAATATGTTTTAAGTGATTATTCTATGATTGAGGCAAAGAAGATAAGGAAGCGTTATATGTCTTATCCAATCCCTCATAAAGCAAAAGAGGTTGTATTTAAAATTCTAAATGATATCTATCCTTCTAACCATTTCTTGCACATAAGATTTAATTGGGAAAATAATACATGTGGATTTTGTGAAAGAGACATTGAAACTGTGGAACATATTTTCTTTGAATGTGAACATGTTTTGGAGTTTTGGTTAGCTTTTCGAAGCTGGATGGAAACCAAACAAATCACTTTACAACAGCTGAACTGGATGTCTATTAAAGTCGGAGTACAGCTAAAGGAGAAAAACTTGGACTTCTTGGTAAACAATTTAATTATACTCGGTAAACATTACATTCACAGATGCAAATTCCTCAAGGTCAAACCCCACATCAACGGATGGAAGAATGAACTGAACCTATACAAGAAATCCTTATTTTTTATGTCTAATAAAAATGCCCTGAGACTTTATTCTCTACTTGAACTATACTCACTCATCAAGTAAGACCCTCACGGTTTACTTTCTGTTTTCTTTTTTTAAATTTTCCTTATCTTGACAGCTGTTTCAACATTTTTGTTTATATAGTAATTGTTAAATATGCCTGAAATGTTTGAAAAAAACAACAACTTCCTCTTCTTCTGTAAATCCGCTGGAGATCACGAGATAATATCTCGTTATCGCGAGAAAACAAAGTTTGTTTTCTTGAGATAACGAGATAATATCTCAGGAAAACAAAGTTTGTTTTCTCGAGATAACAAGTTATTATCTCGTTATAAAAAAGAAAACGGCTCGTAAAAAAACATGTCCGCTTAGGGCTTCCGTACAAAGGTAGTGAAGATGCAGACAGTTCTGGGGGCTGAAACATTGCTTCTATGGGAACGGTGATTGATAGGATTGAATTTAGTCACAACTTTAAAAGACACTTCAACTCATGCACGAATAGGTTATTCTGAGGACGTATAAACACAAAGTTTGCCTCAGATACGGACCGAAATGTCTAATTATAGGACTCGCGCACAAACGGTTACCGGTCAGTGTGGGCGTGGCCTGACGAGCAATCACGGACACACATCAGATGACTAATACACCATAAAACAGGACGGCTCCACCTTTTAAGTGGGTCATCTGATAACCTTGGCTTAACATGGGTTTGGCTGTTTATAACAAGGAAATCTTCTGAATGTCTTTATTGAATAAGGTAAAGTTCATTAAACCTTCTAATGCAATTGTTTTCATGAAAATACGTTTCAAAATTACGTTAATTGTCTAGTATACAGTAGTGGAAATGTAAGGGTATTGGTTGATATGTAAAACATGCAAACAGGTGAATTGTGCATCGGTATGGCTGGTGTTGTTGTCCTAAATAAATATAATTTTTTTAAATAAATATAATTTGTAAGTGATCTTAACTTAAGGTGTAAATTCGTAGTATAAATCAGTGCATGTAAAACGCTCAATGTATTTGACACAATAGTTATCATGGTGTTATTCCTCAACTCAACATGCTTAATGTGATTAATTTAACCAGCACAGCTAAAGAAACATTAAAAAGTCATATTGTACTTGAATGCAGCTGAATAGACTTGAGTGAATGGATCGTTTTGGGGAAATTAAAAGAAACATACGCACTTACATTACATGGTGACTTTGCTGTGACTTATTAGCATTACATACAGTGTTACACTCCCTTTACTTTTGTTCTCACAGCAATTCTTGCCTCGATATAACCTGTTGAACAAGCATCATGGTGAACCGCTGTGGTCTTCTCACTGTCAATAAGGAACCAGGTACAGAGTCCTTAAAAAAACACAATTTTACACATTTTGTTTAGCTTTAACAAAAAGGAATTTCGTGATTTTTATCAGTAACCACAAATAAATCACAGAGAACCAACTTTTAAGGTAAATTAGCATTATTTTCCAAGTCAAAGTGTATTGTGCATTTGCTCTCTTTCTGTGATCCAATAAGAGCTGAATTTAAATATCTGCACATGCGTGATTGTGTGTGAATATATATTTGCCTGTTGTGTGTGTGCGCTGATATTTGGCAATGTTAAAGTGTGTGTTTGTTCTTCACAGTATCAGAAAGAGGCTTCTACCAAACACATTTCAAATATAATGACATTGTAATGATTAATGCTCAGGAAGAAGGATCAAATCTTATCATACAGGAGTATAATTTTTTTTTATGTTCATCATTTTTCAGTGCTTTCACACAGTATGTGCTCATTCTGTTCCCTC
>JAPZDV010000024.1:23461617-23473301 GCA_029814665.1 Acanthurus lineatus | reverse complement strand
CCCCCCCCCCTGCGCTTGGTGGCATAGTTTTGTCATCAGGTAAGCTTTGATGAAAGGCTACTGCTGTGCATTTTTTGCTTCACCTGCCACTGAGCAGCTTTCAAAGGAACGAACAGGACTTCGACGCTGTGTCCAGTTCGCCAATAATAAATACACGGGAAGCAGAGTTGTTCATTGAGTACTGAAAATAATTTGAAACTAACCTGTTAACATACACATTATCATAAACCAGAGCCATAAAAAGTTAATGTTCTTTCAAAAAAAAGGGAAACTTCACTGAAAGAAGATTGCCTAACTAAAAAACTAATTTAAAAAAATAAAAAGCCACAAATTCATTCTTGTTTTAGTTTTATGGCAGTGGGCATCAGCTTCTTTTGACATTTTTGCAACACGAGGTTACACAAATAAATGAAAGTTGTAGCACCGTGATGCTACATATTAATACAAACACAAGTAAAAGTGTATTTTAAATGTACAAGAAGCTATGTATTTATAACACATGACATCTGGTCATTACAAATAAAATCTTAAACTACTATAAAACTAAATATTTCTTTAAAAAAAACTGAAACTAAATGTAAATTAGCAAAAATATCTGTAAAACCTAACCAAAACTAAAATCTCAAAGTTAAAACTAAAAAAACTAAAAAACTTATTAAAATTTTAGCTTTATTATAAACTTATAATTAAAATTAAATTGTTTGTTATAAAATACTCTTTGAACCAAAATCTTGACATCAGATAGTTGAAACCAAAACCCTCTGCCCACAAAGTATCTCAGTTGACATAAATAAAGATACCAGCTTGTGCTAAAATCACTGAACTGATTTTTTATTCAATAATTTTCTCCAAACATTACACGAATCTTTAAATGATACAGTATATATACATACACATTGGTGTATTTTTCTTTATCTAAAAAGTTGAGGGCCACTGGACAATGCAGCTGTGCGTTTCAAGACAGGATTGCAATTTGGACGTTTGTGTACTGAAGAAATCCACAAATTGGGGCAAGAAGTCACCAGTAATCGAACATGTATTGGAGACTAGAGTGCCATCAGTGTTTGCCTTTACACCAAAGCTAGTTTGGAGAGTAGACTGTGCAGGAGCTGCCAGGTGAGTGGCACAATAACGGTCAAGGATGAACATATGGAGAGCAGCAGTATCTTCCTCAAACAGGAAGCAGTGCAAAATAAACTTACCAGCTACATGACCAAATCAACTAAATACACCACTAATGGCAAACAGCACATTTTAGAGTGTACCCAGAGACAATCAATCTATTTTTTTTTTTTATGTTTTGTTTTTGACTGTGATCATACACATAATCATATTTTTGTATTTCTGTAAAATAAAGAAAACTGACATACTGTAAGATGGTTTGAGAAACACTGATAGACATGCTGCTCTTCACCCAGTTTACAATGCTCAAAGCTGTGTACACAGGCCAACAGTACAATGCTAGGTTTCAGAATCACAAGACACTCCTTGTAACAACTGAACAATCATTTTCATTTCAGATCTTTGGTACATACCAGCTATTTAATCCCATCTGCCGAGTATATCAGATATTTTTAAAAACCAAGGAGCTCCTAGGACACTTGTCTGAAATTCTCAGGGTTGGTTTCTTTACCCAGTGAGGGAACACATGAGCGGGAAAAATGAACAAGGGAACAGGGAATTTCCAGTTTTAACCGATAACATGATAGAACATTCCCAGGTCTGAACTGGGCTGGTGTAAGTGATCTCCTCCCATCTCAACTACACCACGTGCTTTCTGCATACAACTAGTGGAAGTTTGTCAGGGAGAGGGATCCCTTAGGCTAAGCATGAACAAGAGCATGTCCGAGCACTGGAGGGAGTGAAGTGGCTGGGATAGTTCGGGTCAGATGGGAGGTCGTCAGTGTCACTGACGGGTTAGCATGGCCTCTACATCATCCCCAACTGCATTAGCGTGTTGGCGTACGCCATGGGTTTGACATTTGGATGAGGCTGTAAAAAAGAGGAACAGAGAAAGACGAACATTAGATTAAGCTTCATAAAGGGTTTTTAAAAACTGTTCTAGGTGACCAGCAAAAAATAAAAATTAGTCCTTTGCAAAGTTAACTGCAAGCTTATCTACTGGTAAAAGTTGTATTTTTAAGAGGTTTTGTTTTCATCCCAGTTCTTTTAACATTTTCCTTGAAGTAGCAATCAAATTAATATGCTTTTTTAACCTTTTTAGATCACATAAGTTATACTGTAAACATATTTTGAAAGATGTGCCAAAATAATACAAAAAAAACACCCTTTTTTAGTTTTGTGCTCATATCAAAATCAAATCTTGCTTCCTTCATGTAAATCAAAATTTTACATCTGCTTGAAGGCATAAACCATCCAAGGGTTAGTTACTGTAATAAGTATGTGGCAAGGTGGGCCTCAGGGTGCTTTTTCAATCCTGATGTTATGATGACAGACGGCTCAGCGGTCACTGACAGTCATAACTGACTGGAAGATGGCAGTGCACGTCATTAAAGCTGACACATAACAGACATAATGAATCTAAGGATACTGACCACAGCAGTGAACTGGTGAAATTCTGGCTTGAGGTCTGATCCCCTGAGGTGGATATAAGCTCCTTTGTTTCCCATCTGATCACTGAGGGAAGGCAGAACAAAACACACAACGGTTAAAAAAAACAAATAAACAAACAAAACACTTAACAGACTGACTCAGCACTCTTAGTTAGCAAGCGTGATAACATACCAGTAGTTGGGTGCTGAGAACACGGTGATGCACTTCCCTGAATGAGTGACCTCATAGCCCTCGGCTTTCACCTCATGACTACGCACGATGAAGTCCAGCTTGTTCTGTTCCAGGAAGCGTTCTGTCACATCCGGGCCGAACTGACAACTCACTCCTCGCTTGCTGATTGACCGACCATTCTGACAGAGAGAGAGAGAGAGAGAGGTGAACAAATTAAACCTTAATCTAAAATAGCAGTGGACTGCATGTTGCTCTAACACATTTTGGACGGGTGGAAACTGACCTGAGGCTGTGGATCTGACCAGAGGAGGTCGCACATGGGACCTGTGAAAGAGTGGAGGAAGGTGTTAAAATGCAGCCATTTTCAAATCCAGAGACTGTTTCTTAGAGCCACTTTTATAATGAATGATGGTGCAGTAAAAGTCTGACTACCTGAGTCTGGAGGCTGTCTGTTCCTGTCAATCTTCCTGAGGTCATCCAATGTGACACCATCTTCACTGAACAGTCCACCGTGCATAACCTAAGATGGAAAACCCCATTAGGACTGTGTGCACAGTACAAGGTGAAGGGTTGCAATATTCATGAATAACATCAGATTTTAGGAACACATTGCACAGCTCACACAGCTACTGCTTACCAGTACTTTGTTGTTGATACACTGTGCAAGAGGCAGCCACTGGAAGACCTCGCTAAACAGCTGGAACATCTGGGCTGTGTACTTGGCTTTGACCTCCCCTTCAAAGCCATACATCTGGTTCATGTTGTCTGTCTCATGGTTACCTGCAGGTAAATATTAATGGTTAAACAAACACGTTCAAACAACTTAAGATGTTCAGACACAGCATATAACATAACAGGAGCTGCAACACAAAAAAAGCTTATAAATGACCTTAAGTGTCATGATTTGAACTTTATGACAACACATATGTATTAAGAGTGGGACATTAATATTAGCATGTTACAGCAGATACTATATAAATGCATCAACAGGCTAATGCTCAGGTACACTGCAGATACAGCAGTGTCTGCAAAAGCTACAGAAATGTGTTTTAACAGGAAGAGGAAATACGGTATGTAGCATGTGAGTGTTCTCACCCCTAAGCAAGTGAAAGTTGTCAGGGAAGAGCAGCTTGAAGCCGAAGAGGGTGAGAATGACCTCGAGAGAAAAAGATCCACGATCCACAAAGTCACCATTGAACAGCTGAATTCTGTGGTTAAGCATCACGATGCACAAGTTCTGAATTTGAGTCTTTTTCACTGCTGAAAGTTAATACACAGAATGACACAAACAAGGAGGACTGCACTGAATACATAATTAAAATCTGATACACGAGGATACATAAGGGTTGGTCTCTGAGGGTAAACCGTTCAACTTGAAGATGTTGAGGAGATCGTAGAATTGCCCATGGGTGTCACCACAAATTGTTATTTTTTCTGTCTGAAAGAGAAAATCAGAGTCACAAAAAAGATAACTGCACAAAACAACCATTTAGAAAATAACCTCAAAGACTTGGATGTGTTGTTTAGTCTCATGCTGTGACTCTAAGCTCTGTAGTCCCATTCTGAGCTGATCATGGAGATGGTGAACAAAAAATATAATTATACTGTTGCAGTCAGTGTTTATGAACTAACTCTGAGGCACTTCACTAGTGAGTGCATGCAAAGTCCTCACCTCTTTTAATGTGATTTCAACAAGACTCGGTAGTTTCGATAGAACATCTTTAACTTGCACCAAAATCTGAAAGAGTGCAAAAAATTGCATTAGATGTATTGATTAATTGAAGTCAGTCAGTATTTCATGTGAGCAAACATTTTAATTCACCTGGTAAGCACACTTTCTATGCAGCTTCTTCTGGTCTTTGAACCAATCCATCATCTCCTTCATGAACGTCAATGTGACCTTCCCATCTTCAAGTTTGGGGCCTACATAGTCATCCTCAATGGCTGAAATACAAGATTATCTTAATTTCAGATGAAAAACATGTAAAAGTAAAAAACAGAATCTAAATATTCACACAATGTTCACACCAGAGTGTTAAATTCCTTTATGTATGTGCAACATACTGTTCTGCCTCATTAGCACAAATGAAATTTAAGCACATCAGGACCGCAGATAAATATTTGTGCATAAATTTGTCAAATAACACAGGAAACTTACTCATGCTTTCAATGTCCAGAGAGTCTACAACAGATTTCTTTATCTCATCGCTGGCAATGGCTCTCTCAAAAGCCTTCTGTTTCACAATCTTGTTACATTCCTGATACTTCATCTTTGCATCCTTGTCATTTGGTCGAACCCTCACTACCTATTATCAGAAGAGGAAAAATTATGGTGAATTAACCACAATGGTAAGTGATAAATTGGCAGTAAAGATGGGTTATGCAACTGTAATCCACTAGACTTCCAGTTCAATTCAGCAAATCTCTGTGTGGGCTGAAAGTCTGGCATGTGTGCGTAGCCCTGGCTCTGTCAATGGGAAACAAAAAAGTGTCTTGGACCGAGACACACAACACTGTTCCAGCCAACCAGCAACAGGTGGCGTCAATGCTCACGCAAAGTACAAGGAGAAAAGAATGGGAAGAGAAGATGGGGGGAAAGAGGGCAGTGGGAGCGAGAGGTTCAGTAAATCAGACAAATGCATTAACAAGAAGGAGAGATGGCTGAGAAAGAGCCAAGGAAGAGAAGGCCAAAAGACCACACATTAAGGAAGTTTTATGATCACATAAGGGTGAACATCTGTGTTAACATCACTGCAGATGCAAAGATTGTTCTGTTTTAGATTAACTGGTTAGAGAATGAGAGGATCGCTCTTATGCTCTATGTATTCCAGGATTTTAAGAAAAGGATTAACTAATTTTCTGTTGTTATAGTGTTTTGGTCTACTTTTGTTATGACTATGGCTAAGCTTTAAAGGTCTTTGTTGCAATAGACCTGATATACTGTGCTGCTTTTTAATGACGAACAATAGGCCTCAAACTGGCTGTGGTATGAGAGCCTTTTCACTGGATCTAACTGGCATCATAACTGGATTAAAGGATGATCCCAATTTCAGGCTTCGAAGGCAACATGAAGAGCCTAACTCATAGTGACAGATCAACAGATGGAAATAAAGCACTCTTTGTTTTGAGAGAATCAGGGAAAGACAGTTAAGTTTTACAACTACGTACATTGCTCACGTCAAATACATTCTCGTTTCAGATTAAATGGCAGTTGAAAGTGTGCAGCAGCTTAATGTTAAAGATGCTTAATTTCTTACCGTCTCGTAGTCCTTAAGTGCAGCCTTGAACTTTCCCAGGGCCATGTTGGAGGTAGCCCGGCGGTAATATCCCTTAATGTAGTTTTTGTCTATCTCCAGGGCCTTCGTAGCATCAGCCAGGGCATAACCATAGCACTCTGTGCGTAGGTATGCCAGGCTTCGGTTGCTATAGTAGATGGCATTGGATGGATTGAGCTCCAGGGCCTCTGTGTAGTACTTGATTGCATTTTCATAGTCTTTCTCTAAAGAGCAAATGAAACATCTTTAATAAAAAAACACAGAGTTTATGGTTCTGTACAGACACTGCAGACAGTACAGGTTTATTATTGTTTATTTCCAACAAAGCTGATATCAAAGCTAGACATTAATGTCAAAATAAAATGAGTGTTGAAACAATTATGACATTTGTGCTCATGTTATTGTATTAGTCACAGGCTCATTTCTTCCAACTTGGGTGTACTTGATTGTACGTGTCAGCTGAATTTCATTATAATAACTTGCTTGAATTTAGCTGTACAACTGGATTAAAAATACCCATGTAAATAAGTTGTTGTCATGATGTCATAGTTGCCATTGTCAAGGACACTTTAACTGTACAGTTTACTAAGCAGATATATTACTATATCCAAGATGAGGAAATAATGAGTTTGATACTGAGACAGGTGATGGCACACTGAAATTGTGATTGCTCGTGATCAACACTGTGATGTAATATCTAACCCTGTCCTGTTGCTTATTTCATGCAGTATAAAGCAGATAATAATGTGTATCATACAGCAGACAGCTCTTCCTTACATCTGCTCTGACTCATCAGGGTGTCAGCCCTGTAATGCCGGGCCTTGAGTAATCCAGGAAGCATTTACAAAACGTACAATATGAAACTTGAGAAAAATCCCCCAGAATATCCCGCTTGGAGGAACAAAAGTTCGTTTTGAAAAGTACCTAAATTAACAACTAACCAACACAGAGATTACAGACTGGACTGTAGTCAATGAACTTGAGTTTCATTGTTGATGCTACTCTGTAAGATTTAATATTTGGACCAAAACGGAGGCGTAGCGTGACTCTCTTATCAGAATTAACTAACGCTAGAAATAAAGACGTGATTAGTCAATAATGTGGTTATAGTTTAACAAAGTAGTAATGCTACCAAGAACAGCTATCAAGCATTATGCGCTGAATATAAGATGACTACTGTGGAAAATGACGCTTTGCCTTGTTGCTGCTCAAACGCGCCCGCTGGCTAACAGAATATTCTGGGAGTTGTATCTTAAACCTCACTCTGAGCTATTCAATAATCCCATAACACGACCGAAAACAAACAAAATGGGTGAACACACCAGAGGGCCATGCAATTAAAACTGTGAAAAATCAGCAGTTGCCAAATCTTAGCAAGTTAGCGGTGCACTATGCGTGACACGCGTGACGGCATGGGTTAACATTGATGCTGTAGCTGCTGGTGTTGAACTGGCCGCTAGCTAGTGTTAGCTAAACCGGCTAACCGCTGTCCAAATGCAATGCCGCGTAATCCAATGAATGAGGTTTACAGCTAGCATGCTGTCTGAGCAATGTTAGCTTAGCTTAACATTAGCAACCGGCTTCAGATTGAGCGTGTTGTAACATTATAGTGTTGCTACTGTAAATAGTGGTCACATCTTTGTCTGTTGTAAATTACTGGTGTAGGTCATTGACTTGACAGGTCCGTTAAATTACCTTTGAAGTACTTATTCGCCTTCTCCTTCAGTAGCTCTGCATCATTACCTCCCTCCGCCATCTTCTCCTTACTGCCGTATTACGATTCGATGCGTGCGCCATTGACTGGATGGTCGCAAATGTCGCAAAGTCTTTTTTTTCCCTCAAACTGTTCAGTTATTTTTTAAAATCAACTTTTAAAAGAATAGAAATCTTACGCCTGGGGAAAAATTGCAGCTAAATCTTGGAACTTACAATTTACAGTGTAATATTGTTTATTAACAACAACAACAACAATAATATGATAATCGGTTTAATTTGCAGCCTATAATAATGGTAGATAATCAAGGACATTATTAAAACAGCATAAACTGAGATTAAAAGCAGACATGAATAGTGTTTATTGAGTTTGATTATTTCAGCGGTGAGTGTTGTGTAAATGTTTGTATTACTTGAAAAACATGTACCATGTAAACTGAAGTAAAAAACTACGTTTTTAATACAAAAGCAGGTGGAATCTGTCTCTAATTGGCAAAAATATATTAATTCTGGTTTAACTTTTTTCCTTTATTGATAAATGTAATGGTAGCTTGTGCTGAGGTTTTTGATTTACAGACAACTCAGAGATTGTTGTGCCAGAAAAGGAAACTGGTTGTTTCTTGGGTTTTCCGATTGTGGCTGTTTTTTCCATAATGTCTATTAATTCATCATTGTGAATATAAAGTGTGAGTCTGCAAGAGAGAGAGGGAAAGAGAAAGAGAAAGGCATTGGAAATCACATTTTAAAGGCAGGTGGAGGGTAGAAAATATCAAACAGTAATGATAATTTCATTTCATTTCTTTAAGGTTCTTAACCAGCAGGGGTCAGTAGACTTTCACTGAAATATCTATGAAATCCTCTCAAACTGAGCAGCTTAACTGTTAGGGTTTTCAAACAAACATAAGACTGCTGATAGAGGGAGCTATGTCCATGTGAGGTTTACCAGAAATATGTTAGGAGGTGAGTAATGTGTTACAACCCAATCATTAGTTAGAGATTAGGTTAATGATTCATGTGGGAGCTGGTTTTCCCTGTCTTGTCTGGAATAATGACCTTAATTTAGAGCAAAACCTCCCACTAGATGTCTACTTCTCTGGCTTAAGTGCAGTGATATTCCAATTAATTAAAATGTCGGTTCTTTTGGTGCAAAAGTACGGCCTCAAACACAATTAGCTATGGCCTTTTCAGATGCCTCAGGGCATTCTGGGGAATGTTGCATTGGAAGTTTCCTGCCATCTGAAAGAACAATGTCATCCTTAAGCAACCACAGATATGGCAATAAAGGGGAAATACAGCACAGGTGCACATCTTCGCAACTTTACTCACTCACACATGGCATCTGACGCACCCCAGCCTCAAATAGCCGGTTTGCAAAAACATCACGCAACCTTGAAGCACAAACACATCCAAGCTTCAAGCACCTTTCCTTTTCCATAAACTTTACACTACATGTAGTAAAATGGTCCTGCGGGTCAGTGGAGTCAGGGGAGGGACTTCTGTCTTGTGTACCAGAAAGGAAAGCAAACCATTTCAGATGTAGGTTTGCGGTTTGGTGTGTTTGGGTTTTTTAAATGTTCAGGGTTAGAAGTTCAACAGAAAAGGAGACACTGAGGAGAGGCATGTGACACAGAGAATACGGCCCAGTCCAGTCCAGTCTGCCGCTGTGACTCATAAGCGACATCCCGCAGTGAACAGTAAGAGTCCAAACAGTCGGGTGACTCACTTTGACCCCTGTCGAACGCTTACTAACCATTGTGTGTGAGTTCACTTTCTCTTAGCAAGATTATCTATGAGTCGCTTTTAATCTGAGCCATAACACATCCAGCTCTGTGATGCATTTACTAGTAGCTCTTGAAGGAGGAGGGGGAAAAACCCACAGCCTCAACCCCACATGAGAGTAAACGCAGACAGTGAGTGGGAGAGACGGTGTGGGAGGGAGAGAGGTAGAGAAAATCTGGCTTGCTGGGAGGATGGAGGAGGGAAATTGCTGTCCTCTTGGGTGTACGATGCATGTGCGTGGGCTTTGGAGGGGTCCTGAGAAAGTTAAAACAAACAAAATGGAGGAGCACGGAGATATATGAGCGACCAGAGAAAGAGACGGATGAAGGTCAGGGGGAATGTGAGTGACATTCCAGGGTCGCGAGCCAATGAATGATGAGGCCTCGGAGTGAGTGCAGTGTATGTTACACAGGCCTGATAGAAACCTTTTTACTATTTATTACCCTGTGGCATGTAAGACCACTGCACAGTGAGAGTTTTAAACACCTCTTTTACTTTCTTTTACTTAAATCTTTTAACCCCACCTCTTTAACCATCATGTCAGCCAGTGTTTCGTAGGGTTAGCTGGAAAAGCCTTGTTTCCCCTCCTCTGCTCCACTCTGTGCAAATAATTTACTAATGAGAGCATGACTTCAGGGGGTCTGTGGGGGGTCGTGCTTATTTAAACCATATGTTTTTCTAGTGGGCAGGGCAAAGGACTTCAAGCAGAATTAAAGATAAAAATGAGGGTGGGGGGGGGTCGTCCTCTTGAGCTCCACCCTTCCTCGTATTTCTTATTTCCTGCTATCTTGTTTGTGCTTGTTTTTTTTGACTCTTGGTTTCTTTGTAAGCCAGCAGTTTTTAAGTTGATAGCCTCTTTGACTCACACACAAAATCGCAGGGATTGCTCACATTTTTATGGCAGCATTACAAAGTTTCTCCTGCGTGTCCCTCCTGTTGGGTCAACCTCCTGTTGATCACTGCAGCCATCAGTCGGTGTGTAAATCAACATCCTGAAATGACACATCGCGCATTCACTGAAGTTGGTTGCGCTACAGGGGGAGTGAGGAGTTGGAAATTTGATGTAACTGGAAAAAGAAACGTGATGCATACCTGCCTAAAAAGTCTGCTGCTGGCTTTACCTTTCCACAGTAAAAAAAAAAAAAACTCCTGTGTTTTCTCCTGTGTTTCTTTCAAACAGGGTGGTTAGAAAAGGGGGGTTGGGGGAGGCTATAGAAAGCAATTGTGTTTATATTTTGTTGAGAGTCTGTTTACATTTCTTGTAGGACTGTTTTGAGTATAAAGCACCTTCTGCACGTGCAATGAAACCGGCTGTGGTATTTGTCCTGATAAGCAGATATGATTTTAATAAGAATCTGAATTATCGGTTCAACAGGTGTTTTGTTTTGTTTTGTTAGTTTGTTCCTCAAAATTATTATAAGCTTTTGCATTTAAACACAAATTTTAAACCACTATGACTGTTTTCAATAGAGCTTTTGTTAAAAAAAAAAACAGGTGTCTGGTGACCTCTGCTAAACCTAAAGTTATTTAAGTGTATCATATAACAACCCTGACAGCTCAGGCTCTTCTCATGACTGAATATAATGACTAATACAAGTTTTTGCTGGTACACATGCATAGTGTGATAAAACACTGACTGCTGCAAAAGGGTCTGAGTTTTTTCCGCTGTAAAAACAGCAACAAAAAAAAAAAAACCCTCATACTTCTTTCCACAAGGAAAAAAAAAAGTTTTACTCCATTCATAAAACCTGTTTATGGCTATTGAAAACGGTACAAAAAGGAACATTTTAATTGACTGCCTTAAATATGCCTACTTTACTCTCCTATCCTTCATCATTAACATCCTTTTCCATTTCAGCGCAGCAACTTTAGCTACAAAAAGCCGTGTTTGGCTTTATATCATAACACACTGAGAGTAGGCCTGTGCAGTGGCATGTATAGTTGCATTAGCCACCGAAACCACAGCTACATACCTGAGTGTAAGCCCACACACAGTCTGAGTGGAATCAGATCTTGTTGGTGGAAATGTGAAGCAGACTATGGGAGGCTGCTTTTAATGGCTTTTAGTGGCGGGGGCGGGGGGGGGGGGGGGGGGGGGGGGGGGGGGGGGGGGGGGGGGGGCGGCGGGGGGGGGGCGCCGCGGGGCGGGGGGGGGGGGGGGGGGGGCGGGGG
>JAPZDV010000024.1:23423853-23458171 GCA_029814665.1 Acanthurus lineatus | reverse complement strand
CAGGTGTTTTTGGAGCGTTTCTTAACTTTCCAAGTCTTTTGCTGCTCCTGTCTCAACTTTTTTAAAAACATGCTGCTGTCATCATTTAAAACGAGCATTTATTTATAAAAATCAATGAGGGTTGATCAGGTTTTTCCTGTTTTTTTTTATGAGTATCTTTTAAAAAGTGTTAGCAGATTTATTCATTTATATATTTATTTTTTACACAGCCTCACTTTTTTTAATTGGGAGTGCAAATGTAGAGGCACTTGTTTACTTTTCAATACTGGTTAAAAGCGCAAACTAAGAACATAGCAGATGCAGTTTAAAATAAGCAAATAATAGTGAAATACACCAATTGGCTTATCTGATTTGGGGTTGCATTATAAAAAACTTACAATGCAAAAAAAAGTATATGCTACTGTTCAGATGGGTGTGAATATGTGTGCTTATATGCAAACCGCACACGTATTAACTGGAGAGTTTTAAAAAGCTCTCAGGGGTGTAAATTTATAATACGATTGCGTGTGAGAGTGCACTGAAGGGGAGGAGAAATGAGGAAGAATTGCATAAACCAAACACATAATTTCACCCTGCTGCCCGCTCCCAAAGTGCCCCGATCACAGGAAATGGGTGTAAAGGAATGACTCAGCTCGCTTTGACCTCCGCCACCCCCCCCTCCACCTCCCTAACACCCCCACCCTCTCCTTCAGGGCTGCTTTAATTAGAAGAGCAACTCGTTTATTTTTTCTCGTCTCAACACCCAGTCTGCCTCTCTCAATCTCTTCCCTTTAAAATGAGCGCATCCCAAGTTTGGTGATGACTCATAGCTTTCTCCTCCACCCGTCGCTCTCATGCACCCTCCCTCTCTCCCTCTCTCTTTCTCTCTCTGTAATTCAATTGGCCTAGATTCCACCTTCGGAGCAGCTGGGTACAAAACAGCTGTCACACAGATGTATGCCCTTATCATACCTGCTCAGGTGTGTCCCATCTGCAAGAACACTCGCAACACTCTTTAACACACGTTCCAGCTTTGATAGTGTCATGTTGAAACGTTTATGTATCCAGCAAGATTCAGTTGCTCAAGGCTAACGAACACACACACACACACACACACACACACACACACATACACACATTTGTGCACCCATGCACATACACGTACACAAACACTCACATGCTGCTTCAAAGGATGGCGTGTCA
Organism: Acanthurus lineatus; assembly: GCA_029814665.1. Lineage (NCBI taxonomy): Eukaryota > Metazoa > Chordata > Actinopteri > Acanthuriformes > Acanthuridae > Acanthurus > Acanthurus lineatus. The sequence continues at coordinate 23,456,989 of JAPZDV010000024.1, read as the reverse complement.
TAAACAGAGGGACTGGGAAGGAGGAATGTGTTGTTCATTGGGGAATTCAGAGCCAGTGGGGAGAGGAAGGAGGGGTGGGGGCACGTTGACCTAATGTCCCTCTGTGAGAGAGGAGGCAATGGAGGAACAGGCTGCCGAGCCTTTTCTCTCTGCTGTCATAACCTCTTGTACGCCCATCAATACAGTTGAGAGCACTTCTGACATAAGAGGCCACAGATCACGGCTGACTAATCCAAAGCAGACGCCGTACCAAGCTATCCCCGAAAAGCTAACACCTCCCTAACCTCCCATTTATCCAATAAGAAGAGTCAGGTTACTATATAACACAGACAATGTGTATGTATGTGTGTAAATGTGTGTTTGTGTGTGTGTGTGCACTCACAGAACAGGAGGACGATATTTCTTCCTGTCGAATGTGTCAGTTTAACTGCACAGTGTGATTTGTGCCTTTAGTCACACCTTGCTTAATTGGAGTCAGCAGTCTTGTGCTTACCTTACTATGTGTGCAAGTCCCTGTGTGTGTGTGTGTGTGTGTGTGTGTGTGTTTGTGTGTGTGTGTGTTGTGACGAAAGAGCCAGTAGGATGAGTAATGGTGTGATTCAACCGAATTTTACTCCCATCACACACAGCCACAGTTCAGCCAAGCTCACTAAGGGGTTTAAGGACAACTTATGTCCCACCTCCCCCACTCTCCCAGCATGCCTCTGTTCCACTGGCTTCTGTAACTTGTTGGCTGTGTCACAAAAATCATTCACTCTACACTATATAGTCCACTACACAGTGTATAATGTCCAGTTAAAATCATTATACTGTCATATGAAACGCAGGCCTACATGTAAGAAGAACTATGTTAAACTGTTAAAATGTTGATATCTTTTATGTTAAACTTACACATCATACACATCCGTAATTTACAAAAAAGTAAATTGTAACCATTGTTATCAGAGGATCAGTCTGCACTGTGACAAACCGAAGCTTTCTGCAGCCTTTTAGCCTCTTTTAGCTCATTATTTCGGTTTTCTAAAGCCTTTTTTTTCCTGCAGCTTTTTTTCAGCAAACTAATTCAGATTTACCCACTGCACCAACCAACAGAGAAGGTTAAACATTAAGCTAAACAATGTGATTCTTGTCTAGATGAGAACAAAACAGAAGAGTAACTGTTAAGGGTTTTTTTTTAGAAAAGACTATTGAAAGAAAGCCCCTATTAAAATCTCATCCAGTTACAGATGTTAATGTAATAGAGAGCAGCTAAAGAGAATTCTGGGACCCTCAAACCTCAACTCTCACCATTTCTCCTCCCCTTCAGCCGTCATCATCACCCACTGGGGTATGTTTCTCCGTCAGTGTTGTGAGATTAAACTGCTATTTAAGGGCTGCCCCTCCTCTGGGTGTAGCATCTACATTTCCAATGTTGTCTTTTCAGACCCCAGAGTCAGATCTTGTCCTCTGTTTATTACCCGGGGAGATGGTAGCTGTTTATAGGGGCAGATTTGTCCCTCTGGGTCTGAGGACAAAGAGAGAGAGAGAGACAGAGAGAGAAAATAAGAGAGAGAGACGCTGAGAAGAAAGGAAACGGAGGGGCGGCACCATGAGAAGGAGCCAGTCCAGAGATGTAATTGGTACCTTTCCTTTTTTAGAAAACATTTCTTACTTACTGAAGTCCAGCAAATGAGTCAGGGCGCAGCATGCTTTATAACCACACTCAGACACTCTCACATGATTTATCATACTTTCCCTTTGTACTTTTCTCTTTAAAGACGGCTTCAGTTTCTCCTCTTTCTTTGATCCTCTGCGTATGACAGGAAGCTATGATGTTGGCTACAGCTCATGTGCATGACAAAAGGGCACAACCACAATATGGTGAAAATTAAATGAAAGCTTCTCATCTGTGAATATCTTAGTTTTTTCCCCCCATTAAACTGCAGTAGGTGTGTGGTCTTCTATTTCCTCCGTTCATTCACTCACCTATATCTGTTGTCGTCCCCTATCGCTTGGTCAGGGAGTCTTCAAAGAGCTGGCAGGGGTTAACAAAGAGATGAGAGAGGAGGAGGTAGAAAAGAAGAGAGGCAGCAAGAGATATGGTCGGCTGACTCAGACTGTGATAAACATCTCAGCTTAAACTGCAGGTGTGAAGTGAGGGGGACGATTGTAAAGACAAGACAGGTGGAGAGCAGAAAAAAAAAACCTGTTAACTCACCGCTAAACTCTTGCATATTCAGCAGTGCTGCTTTCACGCACCTCGCCGAAAATACAGCAACACTCATCTTATCTGTAGTTATTTTCTCCAGACCTGATGCATTAAAAGGACTGTTTGTGGGTTAAGATTTTGGTACAGGTTAAGACAAGAGATCTTTACAAAGATTAACATACAAAATAACGTGTCTGTTTGTGTCTGTTTGTGTAAGTGCTGATGTAAATGTGTTATTATGGCAGGCATGGGAGGATTTTTTTTCACAATATAGTAATCTAGCAACTCTAATGCGATGAAGTAAAGTAAATACGTGTAAATGCAGAAAAGAAATCTGTCATTTTATTCAAAGTAACGGTTTGTTTCGTTTTGTCTCCTGTTGTTAACTTCTGGGTAAACACCAGTCAGACAGATAAGGAAGGAAGTCAGCAAATGTGTCAAACTGTATCTGTTTTTTAAATTTATTTGATGGAGAGACTTTAAGCAACACAAATGACATATTGTGTGTTCAAAAGTAGTTGAAGTAAGTAAAATACATCCCAGTAAATAAATAATAATGAAAAAGTATTAAACTAAATTAACGTTTAATCCAGAAGGGAGAAAACATTATTCATTCAGCCAGACCCTTTATACAAAAAGATGTATTTCCCAAGATTAAATAATTAAAATATATAACAGCAATGTAAGATGATCACAATGTTCTTTGAAGTAAAATGATGCGAAACAGCCTGCAATCAAAACTGAAATTAAAATTGAGAAAAAAAAGGAGCATAAATCACCAAAACAGTTAAACTGGGCGTAGGAAGGCATGTTTGTTTAAGTGTGTGTACTTATGTGTGTATATGCACACAGATTCAGCACCTGGAGCAACAATGGCTTTGAGCAGCTGTATGATTGTGAAGCAGTGCAGAGCAGCAGCAGGACACCAGAGTGTGTTATTAAGGTCACAGTCAGCTTCGTCTGAGTCCACAAGAATTACACCAGTTCGCTCTGCTGCTCCAGTTGTAATGACCAGTTGTGGCAAAAGATCAGTGGACGTATAATTGCAAATGTCATAGATGTTGTAATAAGGCAGAACCCAAAATAGCATTTCAGGACGAGCGATGTGGCAAATCAGCTTACATTCTGCATGATCAGTTTTCATTGTGACCTTGTAAACGTGCCACAAAGAGAAAACGCTCTCAGCATTACATAAAACAGAGCCTTTCATTTTTGTGCCGCATAAAAGGAGAAACACAGCACATGGATTTAATTAAAGGGCCAATTATGTCAAAATTGAATGGCTTATTCACTCTGATGAAGTGCAACAGAGGAACAATTTTCTGGTTACTCATGCCGTCGTATAAACGCGGCACGTGGATTGCGTTAGCGGTAAAAGAACACCTGCTTGACCTTGAAACGCTGCAGTCATCTGTCTTCACTCCTTTCTCTTGTGTAACACTCATTTGATAGTACGGTGGATCCAAGTTGCCCCCTTTTTTATTTTTTTTTTCTCTCTTTTGATGGCGTTTTTTTTCCTGGGATTTGCTGTGGCAGGAGGTGTCAGCAGTTTGTTTCAGTTCCTTACAAAAGTTGAAGGGCTCGAGAGGAAGCAGCTGTTGAGAAATGAACATTGGTTAGAAGGACAAGCCCTTTGAGTTTTACTTCCCTCAGGGACTGTAGCATTAACACCCCCGATAGATTTATGAGCTCTTGACAGTCACAGCCTCAGTTTGGCCATTACAGGGAAAGTATAACAAGTGGGAGTGCTGGCATTTCTAGATATTAATTTAAATGATCTTGTCTCCTCCAACAAATATCCATGTCTTGGGTTTGGTAATGATCTTGTTTTCTTGGAGGAAAATAACCTCTTAACATTCCAATTACAGTCACCCTGCCAAGAAAAAAAAACAGTACATATTGTTCCTCGGCACCATTAAAAATCAAGACCTGGCAGCAGATCTGTCTAAATCATGTTGAGAGGTGAGATAAAAGGGGATTAAATTATGTTGCTCATGTTTCATTTTACTTTGTTTATCTGCCTTTGGAGTGCAGATTCCAAACAAGCACGCTCTGTTGGCTCACGGGAGGAAAATTCCTGTGCTTTTCCAGAGGAACCCTGGGTAACATGACCAGCTCTGGAACAAGATAGCACAGATCACTGTCACCTTGTTAGCAACACAAGCGTCCCCCATACCGTTCGCTAGCACAAAGCTTATGTAAGGCATTTGACGTTGATGTGCTCGAGCCGTGGCTGTGTGTCAGTGGGTTCACTGTTTTCATGTGCATGTGTACAGTATGTGTGTTTAATTTTCCATGTAGTCACTGCCCTTAAGTCTGGGACTTACCAACGGGTCTGGACCTGCTCTCCTCACTTCCAATTCAGCCTCGTGGGCTGCCAGTAATCCCTTGAGTACTGAGAGAGAGGGGTGGGGCTGGCAGGGTGGGGGTGGGGATGGACGAGGTGCTAGGAGATAGTAAAAAATGTTGGTTAGGCGTGAATCCCTGCATGTAAAGTGCCAACAATGTGTTTTGCATCCAGGGTTGTAGCGTTGGCAGAGCCATCAGTGAGGCCCGGCAGAGCTTGTTGCTCTTCATCAGTCAGTACATAGTCATCCTGAGTAAACAGGAATCCACTGCTCGCCCGGGAATACACCGCACACACCTGGCGTGCGCCATGCTTTTCCACTGGCAGAATCTGTCTCCTGGCATTGGAAAGTCATTTGCCAAGTGCACGACCTGGTTTTTATAAAAATTTGATGAAAGAAGCTCAGGGTTTGCTCTGTGCGTGGCGAGGGAGGCGTGTTCCCATCAGCAGAGGGTCACATGAAAGAGGTTTAAGTTGAAAACTAGCCTTATACCCAACAAAAGTGTGGAAGGAAAGGTGTTATGTATAGAGTGTAGGCCTTGTATATCAGTGTTGAACTATGGCTGTAAACTAAATCAACCTGCTCTCTTTTCAGCTCAAGTCACAATTTTAATCAAAGTTAAATTGTCAGGAACAGTTTTTCCACGTTAGCTAATCAAACCCTAGAAGTCCTGGACAAAAACATGCCCAACACTAACAAGATTAAACCTTTAATGAATGTTTGAAGTGAAGAACATGACTAAACGGAAGTCCAATGAGATTCATGTCCATGTTTTTCAGTTCCTGCTCATTTCATAAAAATTTGATCTCACACTTGCTTGTATTTGAAAACACATACACATGCATGCACTGACAAGTAAAATACACACACCTACACAACTCAGCTCTCTAACAAGTGGAAACATTGCATGTGGTTTTATTTGCACGCAATAATATTCGACTCTGATGTGATAATTTAACATCAATGTTTATTTCAATTTTTGAAAGTATTTACAAATGCAAATTCCAAACTGTAAGTGCGCCACTAAAAAAAAAATATGGTAAACTGAGAACATAACAGTCGGTTTTATCTAACTAAAACTGAAGGAATTTCTGTCTGTCTATTCTTCGGGTTTCTCAACAACTGTTCATCCAATCAGCTTCACACTTTGCAGGTGTATTGAGACCCCATCAAAGTGAACGAGCGTGAAGTAGTTTGGATAAGTGAATCATGAGAAAAGCTGTAAGCATGTGAATACCAGAGGCCAAGCAATCAGGCACTGCACTAGTTTCTAAAATTAAACCATAGAAGTTGAACTAATTCTTAAGTTGTGCAAAAAGCATCACACTTCAGATGAAAGTAAAAACATGCCCTGACATAAAAGGCAAAAAAAACTGCCCCTTATATTCTACCGTGATTTAAAAAAAAAAGAAAAAGAAAAAAAAATGACAGCAATTGTGTGTATTTGAGTCTGAGTGGCTTCCCCATAACCAACACCACAACCACATCCCCTGACCCCTCACCATCTAACGACAACAAACTGGCTGTAAATCCTGAGAGGAAGGAAAACATGGTGTCATCACTTTCATCACAACCACTGATATTAGTCATGGCCGTGACAGCACAGGAGGCTTTCATGAGGGCAAGCTGACATTCAATTATGAACACAAACATAGTGACAAGAAAAAAAAAAGAATTAATAATAAATCACATGGGTTAAAAAAATAAAAAGAGAAATCAAACAAAGCAAGAACAACTGATGGACGGTTACTGTGAATCGTGTTCAGTTGGTTAACAACTCCAGTCTCTAAGTCAGCGGGAGTTTCCCCAGGTGGGACTGTCCCTGTGGTTGTCTGCTGTCCTGTACGGTGTTACTTTCTCCAAAAACACCTGTGGCGTTATCTTCCAGGAAAACCCCGACAACCACTGATTTTCATACCTGGGAATTAGCACCTTTAACTCTGACCTCTTTAGGAAGATGATATGGCGAAACAGAAATGCCCAAGACTATCATCTGTGAAAACAAAAGTGTTCTTCCATCCAGGTCCTTTTGATCCTCACGTCCTTTGGCATCCCTTATCTGCCTTTTTTGTTTGGATTATAATTTATCATTTCACTCATTTTTCATGTCAAACTGACACATTTTAAGACATGTAAGTAACTTCTTTTCAGATCTGTCCCTCTAACAAATAAATTAATTCATTTCAAGACAGACATCTGAACTACTGCAAAAGGAAAAGTATATATACATATAAAATATGATCTATAGTATCAATTATAAAGACGTCCATGATTTGATGTGCGTTCAACATGATAATGGCAGAGCCTGCAGGAGGAAAGGTGGACCAAAAAGCTCCTGATGATTTCAAATATTACGTTCCTCTTGTCCACTTTATTCATGACCTCTTCATCTCTGTCCCATGCTCCTCTCTGTGGCCTCAAACATGACGTCCTCCATCTCCGTGTATGTTTGAGGGGAGGCAGAGCAGTGTGCCATGCTGTATTTTTAGCTACACTTGCAGGACTTCACAATCATATTGGACAGCTGCTCCACCTGAAAATCAACAGTCATGTGGTAAATCATCTCTAAGTGTTGCTTTCACATAGCATGCTCTGTAAACATTTCGGCTCAGAATGACGTCTACTTGTCTGCGGTATAGATACCTTGTGTTGCCTGCCCACATAGTAGAGGATTGGCAGTGGCTCCAGTGCCTGGGGAACACAGCAGGGCTGGGCAGAGGCTCCTGGGTTGTGATGCTTATACAAGGCCAAAATCTGTTAACAATTATATGAGGAAAGGACATGAAAACAAGGAACTCATTTTAGAATTTCATCACAATTTGAAAAGTTGTGCAAGTGTGTGTAATAACAAGTTAAAGTCCAGATATGAGCCACAAAGTGTTCCTTCATGAGCAGTCTTTGTATATTTAATAAACTATTAAAATATTGGTGAGTTAAGACATTTCCTGATTAATGAACTTATGCACAATGTTAACTTTAGTTTCCTTAAGTGGTGCATTAAATAACTAAAGTAAGAGCTGTTCTAAAAAGAATTTTAGTAGGTCAAGGTTTTTCTATTCCAAAAAAGAATTAAAACCCATGACAAATGTGTATTACAGCCATTTTAAAGAGTATATTTCAAACTTTAAGATTCTTACTCAAAATGTTAGTGACATATTGTGTAAAGAGTCCACTGTCACACTAAAGTAAGTGCAGGTATTAGTCTATGTTTACCAATGTTAACCATGTCAGTTAACTGTTCTGAGATGGTAACATTTGCTAACTTTAACTTTAAAAGAAATGACAACAGAGGCTAATGGGAGTGTTCTTAGCTTTGCAGGTATTTGGTCATAAACTTAAGTACTGGTCAAAAAAAAATAGGTTAACAAAGTTAGAATTCTACACAATGATTCTCTTGCTGATTAGCATCTAACCGGCAGGTTTTGTTTTGTTTTTATTGCGGTAATATAAAGAAATGAAACTAAAAGCTTTGCTGTTTTCTTTTTCAAAAGATGACACAGTTTTTCCTTCACTTGGGGACCAATGAGGGAGGCCTTAAAAGTTATTAATTTACTTGACGAAAACGGCTACAACCACAGGTGGTTTCCCCGTGCCATCGACTGTTTCTTGTTATTTTCTGTCTACCAACGAACCATTATTTCAGCACTAATCTAAACCCTCATAACAAGTCCTGACTCTTATAAAACAGAGACTTTATTACTTGATGTGCCCTAAATGGCTGAAACATGAAACAAAACAGTCCTTCAGTAACCCTTCGGAAAAAAAAACAAGTCATCAGGAAGTTTTCTGTCTCAAAATGAATCTTCGGTTCCTGACTGTGACACTTTTGTGTCATTTTTGACTGTAAATGAGGAACATAAACTACCTGCAACTGCTGGTAAAAGGTGATTTATTTTCTTTTACACAGGAAATGAAAATAAGTGCCAGTTGGCTGTCAGCTGCAGTTTTTTGCTGCATTCAAATGCAACTTTTTGGCCACGGCACAGTCAATGTGTAGCGATACAACAGTCGGCCTTTGTTGCTGCTAGCTCTTTAATTCTTTAATTTTGGTTGGGCATGTCTATGACTTAACATGGCTGTAAATTGTTCAGCTGTGTGTATTAAACACTATAACAATGGACTGCACTATACCTGGGAATATTTGTTTTCAGCGTTCCAGATGTAGGTGCAGGACCCCATGCAGTAGTTGGCGTGATAGCCGGTTGGCTTATGTATCCACTTCCAGCCCAGATCTTTCCTGAAGTCGATGTACAAGCTCCTCACACAGCAGGTCTCGGTCTGGCTGCATGAGAGAAAACGGGAAACATCTTTTGTGAGGTGATGTGTGTGTTGAGATGACATATGAATTTTTAGAGCATAGTTGCTTTGAAACATACATTTTCAAAGCTGTGTGGGTGGTTTTAATGTAAAATTACATGCTCCATTCCCTTTTAGCCACCTAAATAAAAGTCTGGTGTAGTCACTTTTATAAAGCGATAAATCAAAAAACTGTGTCCTCAGCTAGTCCTTCAGTGTGGCTGTGGCTCAGAGGATCAAGTGGGTTGGTGGTTTGAATCCTCGCTCCTCCAGTCCACAGAAGACAGTGAACTCTAATTGCACCCGCTGGTCAGGTCATCTGCACTGCATGGCAGCTTTGCATTGCGTCAGTGTGTGTGAGTGGGTGAGGGAGAGGCACACTGGAGAGCACGTCATCCTGCTAAGGTTGTAAAGCGCTGTACAAATGCAGCCCATTTACCATGCAGCTATTAAACTTACCACAGACTTGCGAAGAGGGTAAACAGAAATAGTAATAATGGTTTTCCCTGTCACAGCCTTTTGAGGTTGCCTGTGGTTAGGTTGCCTAGTGCAGCTTTAAAAAAAGCCAGTGAAATAAAATAAAAGCAGAACTATTTCATATGTGTAGGACTGCTTACGCTGTACAGGTATCCTTCGACTCCGTGGAGCGTCTTGTGCGAGGCCTGAGGTGGCTGCTCATGTTTTGAGGGATGGACATGGTCAGGATGTATGGTGGTTGCTGTGTCATCAGTTGCAGAATTCCTGTGTCTCCCCTGCCACTCACGATCCCAGAGATAGCAAAACTGAAGCCAGTATCGACACTTGTTTGACTGCATTCACAGAACAGCCGAAGTTGGAAACCTTGCTCGTCATCTGGTCAAACAGAAACGTACAACACTGAGTAATTTATAATTACTTGGTTACCTCAAATTTACCTCAGGGTGCAAACTGCCTGAAATACACATTTGAAAAGAGGTCATCAGAGCACCAGATAAAAACAGAAAGCTTGTTTTGTCTCACCGGTCCCTCTGAGCCAATCCTGAAGGCTCTCTGTGACATCGAAGGACAGCCATTTGTCCTTCATCTGATTTGTGATGAAGCGGGAGGCGAGGTAGCGGGCCGAGCTCCCCAGACCCTGGTACAGCTCCACCCGCTGCTCTGTAGGTATGGTGGTTTGCTTGATGAGCATCCGTAGCTCCGCACTGGTCAGCAGGCGGTAATCCCCGACACTTCTCCGTATCTCCGAGATGTTGAAATACATGGGGATATTTTTGGAGTTCTTGGTGGTATCTGTGTTATTTTTCACTGTGTGATTTAAAAACAAGCATATACTCAGTGGGAGATTTCACAAAACATTTGGTTAGAGAGATGAATGGATGAGGAGGTCATATATTCTAGTATTTCAAACAAACCCTATTTATAAGAAAGAAAAATACTAGAATGAAAACATTTATATCAATGTTTTTGTATTAAGTGTTTTAACCTTATGGTGATTTTAAGATTTACTAATGATATGTTCCAGACTCTAAAAACTTATCTTATCAAAAATAAAACTGCTGAGCACTGTCTAACTAAAGTATATGATGACATAAATATTGGATCAAGGCTGAGTAAGAAAAATAAAACACTCAAAAACACTCTGTCATTTCTCTGCTTGTCCCTCAAACTTTAATTTATGTTTTCCCCTTAATAGACAAAACCATTTTGTGGTATTTGTGAAAGCTGGGGCAGTTCTGGTGAGTTTTGATCACAGAGCTCTGGTGTATTTTGGATAACTGGCAGACGACAATAACAATTTGTATATTTAAAACTATTGGCACGAGAGCACGTGTTTTGAACTAAAAGAAAAGAGGACAACAGAATATATGGGTTCAAAGATCAGGTCAACTTTTTTTTGTGCATTTCACTGTGTTCAAAAGTCATCGTCATCATTCATTTTCAAAAGCACTTACATTATCTGCATGATTGGTACATGCAGCACTGCACTTTACTACATTACACAATATTGAGATGTTCATTACTTGGGTTCTTTCCTAAAAATTTTTTCCACAAAAGCTCTTCTGAACACACAAATAATAAATATTCAGCAATCTTAACTGCAGCCATTCATTGATTACAGCTGCTGTAAAGTTGGCCATAGAGACTGTTTTGTTTTCTTACAGTATCCTTGCACATACTTGCAACTTTAATTCCCAAGCCTGCCCATATCATGACAGCTGGAACATTCCCCCTGCAGAGCCTGATAGAAAACAGAGCCAAGCTACTGAAAGCTTTAACACTACAACTCCACCAGCAGCATTACATTACAAAGGCCAAGTTCAACTAAGACGTGCAAAGATAAGAGCACGAAGGCAGATGATCGAGAGAGAAGCAGTGTGTAGAAACAGAGTGAGAGACGGCATAAAAGAGGGGGCGTTGTAACGGGGTACATGCAGGGGAAACAGTAAGAATGCACTCATGAATATAACACACAGTTGTGAGGGGTGGAAGGGTGTGAGTGAGGGTGCAGAGAAACTGGAGATGTGTATCAATGGAGCTTGGGTCTGGCCCGGGCCCAAACCCTTCTACTCTGCCTCAGCCTGCCAAAGCCTGGCTTCCCTGCCCTCAAATCCCGGAATTACTCTTTGACAGCAGCTACAACCCACCCTCGCATACTTAAGCTGCATAGTCGATGTAGGCCGTACCAGGATCCTCCATTTCACGGCTGCTTGTGTATCATTTACCAGTTTCACCATCTGTGTCGGTAGGTAGAATTTCACCCTTTAAAGCCAAACTGAAACTGAAAAGAGCTGGTGGAGGGTGTAAAGGGAAATGAAACAACATTTTACTGGTCCCACCCAGTGCAGAGTCAAATAGTTGTAAGTGCATGAATGGAAACACAGAGCGTCACAACAGCATACAGTATGTGAACTGGCAGTGATGTACAAAACAACACCAAGCAAGGCAAGTCATCGTCTCCAGCTAGTTTGAGTAAACTGAGATAAATGTGTTGAGGGTTAGTGTTTATGAAACAGGAAATTACATCACTTCCCCTACTAAGTATATTGGCTGCAGTACCATGATTAGAGTGAAGCTATTTCTTCAGTTCTACTTTCCAATTAATACAAACCGCCTTTATCTCTGAAGGCCTTCTGCCGAACTGCTCATTTGCTCAAAATACAACACTTTAAGGGAACAAAGTGTAAAATTTCTTGTCCGTGCTCGGCTGAGAGAAGGCTTTGCTCCTCCAGATAGGGGTAAAGATAGCACCCTAGCCAGCGTACTAACATGGGTGTGGGGGGATTTGTGTGTTGAATCAGGGCCTATCCGCAGGTAAGCCGGGGACAGCTGTTGTGACAGGTAGGGAGACAACTCTGTAATTACCAGTGGGAGGAACTAAATTCCAGCAACAGCCTAAATATCTGCCTCCTTCATATGCTGGGCTCCACCCTCCCATAGCCCACTTGTAAACGTCCTGTTTCCCCACCTAATCGTGTTTTACTCATACTGTCCGATTCCTGTTGCTACTCTTTTTTTATCATAGGGCAGTATCAGCTTCATTTGCATTAATTTCACAAAGGTCATAAAATCCCCCTTTCAGTGGAGCTTAGATTAAGATAACACCAAAAGTAATATTGAAATATTCGGTGTCACCTCACAAAATTGTATGTGAACATTTAGCTTCAACCGAGCTTTGCTACCAAACCCCTTTACTAAATTGCTAATACCCTGAATGGGATGAGGCGGCATTTTTTCTGTAAGTGGTTCCATGTTGTAAGGGCAGAAAACATAAAGGACTGTTTGCCCATTTCAGTATAAACCCAAAGAAAGGTCAGTAAGAAGGAGTCTTTTGAGCAAAGACTAGTTTTAAGTGTATTATACCCACACAGATCGGAGGAGAGCAGTCCAAAAATGAATTTTAAAATTAATATGTACGAGTAAGTTAGTCTGTAAAGGCCACTGAACTCTGGTATATGTGGTAAAACTGCAAGAGCTTTGCATGCTGTGACACACCTCAAAGGGCTGTGGTACACTGTGTCCAACCAATACGAGCTTCAGGCAGAGGCTTTATGTACGAAAAATCACCACAGTCAAGCAAGGGAAGGAACATACTCAACCATTTTTTTCCTGGCAACAAATTCAGGTTGAGCTTAAGTTTCATTCCCAAAATTTTAATGTAAGTTTTGAAATTAGGCAACATCAGCTAAAATACCAAGATAATTGTACTGTGACATTAACTGAACCAGACTGCACAGCTACTTTATAAAATGTAGAGTAAGATGATTATAACTTCCTGGCGTAACTGCCCCGTCTGCAGCACAAGATACACACTTCAAATATCCAAGTGACGAGCAAGGGTAACACCATAGCAGTAAAAGACAGTATCATCAGCATAAAAATAAAAAAGTGCATTTAAACATTTTTACCCGGTCAATATTAATAATAGGGACAAACAGTAAAAGTGGGCCCAAAACAGAACACTGGGCGACCCCTGATACAACATGTATCACACTGAAGGAAATGCCATCAAACGTGAATCATTGTGTCCTTTCAGAGTGGTCATTTTCAAATCAGCCAACAGTCATTTACTTTTAAATATAATAATTACTCCAGAGCAGTGAACTTGTTTCACTTCCAAACTGACTGGTTTCCAAAGGAGAAGAGAGCTCCCTTTGTAGACGAGCTGAATTACTTTTGGACCAACACCATGGTAAATGGGAGAGTTGAAGTTGTGTGGGCTTAAAGAGGTGGATGTGAATGCTAACTAGCTGAGGGAATTTAGCCTAATCCACCACACAATTAACTTAATGGGGACTAAAACTATTAAGTTCTATAATGTTCTGCACGCAAATATGCATCCCCGTGGGCTGTTGTGGGGTATCAGGAAAGTGTGAGTCGTCCAATAAAAAACTACCACAAACTGAAGTGAAGAATAGGATTGTTAATGAATATAATTATTAACTTTTATCCTGTTGGATTCTCTTTTAATTGCCTTGCTCAAACATGGTCTTCTTTATTTGACTTCTCACTAAGGAGCAGAAGCTGGATTGACTTCCACACCCCTTGTATGAGTGTGTGTGGGTTTTTTTTTTCTAATAATTGCAAAACATCTCTTCGCCCTTTCCCAGTGTGTGAAGGTTCAGTCTGTTGAGAATCTGAGGTTTAAGACAGTGGATGGGTGTTCTCTGGCATTCCACAGAGGTAGGAAACACATGCTCCCCACGGGCACCGCTTGCACCGGACCTGAGTCACTCAAGATCTCAGTGGCCATCAGCCTGCCTTCCTTCCTGCCAAGCTGCCCTGTCACAAACATGCTGCAACACAGTGATAAAAAGCTCAGGAAACCTGGCAGAGAGAAGAGCAAAAGCAAAAGAAAGACAAAAAGCTAAAGACGGGTAATTGCAGGCAGAGAGAAATGAAATGAAATGAGAGATTATCAGGGAGAAAGAGAAAGAGAATTGATGGACAACAAGTGACAGGATAAGCACGGGAGAACCCAATACTCAAGTTACAGGAAACCCCCCATCCCTTAGGAATAGAAAGAGAGAGAGAGAGAATGAGAGAGAGAGAGAAAGAAGAGAAAATGAAAGAAAGCAAATGAGGCAGAGTGGAGGTGAAAGAGTGCATTTCATGTCTTCTCTCATCTACTTTTTTAATTTTCCCCTCATTCTTTTGTTGTCATCTAACCTGAAAAAAATCATGCCCCTCATTTTGAAAATTCCTTTGTTCCCTCTTACTCCCGAACACGGTCCATCTACTCAAGTCTTTCTTTTGAAGTGTGTGGATAAAACAGGGATAGTGTGGATGCCTGCCTGATAGGGTGAGGAGTATAGACATGTAGAGAACAATAGAACAAAGAAACAAAACAAAACAAAAAAAAAATCTGTTTATCATAATAGTGTAGGAGTCATTGCACAGTTACGGCCAAAAACCATTTGGCTGAATAAACAGCATATGCAGGCTGGCCAAACAAACAGCACTAATAAAGCTGTAAAAATGCCATGGATACCACGAAAGCAACACAGCATCAGTCCAGATGCAACACACAGTCCTGCTAACTTGTAACGCCTGTGATCTCTGAACTCGTCAATCTGCCTGAAGATGTTGGATGGAGATCAGAAGGGTGCACATGTTGAGGGAGTTTTATGGACAAGATTAGAATTGACACCAGCCATTTGGCAAACGCTGGTTAGTTTGGTCTGTAGCAATGTTTTAGTTATTGCTGCTCCTCCTTTTAGTTGTTGCTTAGTTTTCGCTAAGTTTTTTATTCCACCAAGTGTGTTACATCTTATTTGTGCTGAACTGCGGTGGGCCAATAAAACAACAAGTGAAATAGTGATTTTAAATGACAAACGCTTTATTCTTTGTTTGGTTTAAGTCAAATTTATATGTTTGTATTTGTCTTGCTTCAAAGGGCACTTGTTGATTTCTTTCTGCCTCAGCAACTGTCCGTGTAAGATATGAAGAATGATTTTTTTTAACAATGGAAATAAACAATGCATCTCCAGGATCTTTGCTTCCATTTGTGTTTTCCGTAAGCAGTGTGTCTCAAGTGTCTGCAAATATAGGAACATAAATCACAGTACTTGTACTAGTACTTGACATTCTTAGTGCTGTAGTTAAACAATCACCAATTGCTTCCATTCTTGAGAATAAACGTTTATGTGTGGACATTACTTGACTTATGTATCACTGTTCTGAGTTATCTGGTACTCACTGGTCATGTTGAACTTGTGCAGCACCTTGGCAAAGTACTCCTCCTCCTCCTGTTCTGTGGAGATGTCTGTCTGCTCCGTGGTCTGCTGCTCCTCCAGCATCTCCTTGGTGCTGTTGTAGAGGGACAACAGGGTGGAAGGGATATCCTCTTCATCTCCAGCCTGATCTGGCTCAGGCTCTTTTGGCAAGCGCAGTTTGCTAAGTATCTGGCTCCTGATGGCCTCGATGCGCTTCTTCTTCACTATCTCCAGGTCAACTGTCTTACATGTAGACATCCCACTTACACGGCCCACCGTGTACACAACCATTAGTATCAAGAACAGTAGCTTCATGGTGCCAACCTGACTGTGTGCAACCTCTTATGCACTGTATTTCTTCTCAAATCCTCCCTCACCTTTTCTTTCACTGCCTGCCTCTGACCGGGGATGCTTAGGGAACAGTGAATCACTCCGTGGAGAGGTGTGAGTGACGCAACGTGTTTACACACAGCAGAACAATTAAAGCACTGTGGAGAGTCCTGAAAGTTCAGGACCACTGGTGCCACTGCTGTCACTGCTGCTGTAAAAACCACCTAACACTTGTGTCTTCTTTGCATAGAAGCAGGTGGAGAGAATCCTAGTGGGTAGACAGACATCAAGTGATGAGCAAGCCTCTGACTCAACCACACAGGTAACACAATGACGTCCCAGACGCTGAAGTGAGTCCAGAGCAGAGCTGTCAAATGCTAACAGACCCAGCCAAACATGCACACAGACAGTGCCCCGAAGGCTCAAAAGTCCTCTACAACACCCATCATTAAAAAGTAATACACAAACACTCAAATACTCAACAGGACTGATTTCAAGCCCCAAACCGCGTTGTTAAATATAATCCTGACTTACTCAAAGCAAGTTTACCGTACACACCTCCACGTGTCTGCTCAGGGCTGAATTGTTCACAGGACAGTCTCCCTTTTACATGTCCCCAGAGACCAGCCGAGCGATGTTAAGAGAGCTGTACAGTCAAGAGCTGTATACTCAGCAAAATGGTGTTGGCAGAGCCCAACGTACTTAGTATCTGAGGCAGAGGCTTTTCAGCTGACAACACTTCCTGTCCTTCTTGTCCCTCGTCACAGATTACTCAGAACAATCGTGTGTATATATATGATGTCAAATATGGCCTCAGTGTCTCTGAGGAAAAGAAAAAGGCAATGATACGTCCTGTGTTGAAAGTAGAAAAATGGCGTTCCTATTTCTCTGTTTTCTTTTTGAAGTTTGATCAGATGACCTCTGGCTTCCCTTACAGCCCAGATAAAACTCCCTGGGGCTTTGAGTCAGCCCAGAGCTAATCAAATATCCACAGTGCAAAGAAAAAAAGGATAATTCTGAACAGTTTTTAAAAATCCCCTTCTTATTCTGTTTCTGTCACAAACCTATTTAGTCATTCATGTCCCTACAAAAATACATGTAGTAAACTTGTATCGCTCTCTGCTCTGACTACCTCTTTTTAGCAATAACAGCATGTGATCTGTGTACAGCTGCAGTTCACCAGAAACTGCTTTCAACACCTCCAACTCATGCCTACATTACACAGTGCAGCGGTCTGTGTGACTGTCTTCATTCTCAAACACAACACTGAGATAATTATATTCTCTGGGTATCAATCCTGAATTAAAAAACAGCTCAAGTATAGATGCTATTAAAAGAATAAAAAAAGAACAGGAAAACTGTCCTTCTGTCAATCAAACACTGTCCTCCAGTGACAAAATTTGAAGTTTGACACACCTTCTCTTTAAGTGATGATGGAGGTTACCATCCAAACACAGCAGCAGTAACAACAGCGGTAGCAGGAGTGACAGTCCCTCTTAGCTCACGCTGTTTTGTGAATCGGATTGTATCCTCGTCTCTGTCCTCTCATCCCTTTATTCATCCATCGGTATCACTTTGTTCATACCCTCCGCAGCTCCTTCACACCTTCCCTCTTAAGTCTCCTCTGACAAAACTCCCTATTTGCACCTCTATTTAACTCCCTGTCTCTCTCCCTTTCTCCCAGTGTGCGCTCTCTCCTGGTGCTTGTCAGAGCTTGCTGTGACAAAGTGATTTGTGAGAGCTCTGAGCTCAGCTAACTTTTCTCTTCCACTCTCTTGCTCTGCCTCGTTCTCTCTCTCTCTCTCTCTCCCCCTCCAACTCTTCTTTTCTTCTGGTTCCTGTTACTCGTCTAATAGAGCGAGCAGCTCTCCGCCCAGGAAATGAGGGTAACGGCCGCAGTGTA
The DNA here is from genome assembly GCA_029814665.1 of Acanthurus lineatus. NCBI lineage: Eukaryota > Metazoa > Chordata > Actinopteri > Acanthuriformes > Acanthuridae > Acanthurus > Acanthurus lineatus. The sequence goes on along the minus strand of JAPZDV010000024.1, from coordinate 23,439,232 downwards.
AAACATCTGCTGTTTAACAGAGCTCTGCTGCCTGCCCTGTGTCCACATCAGGAAGCCAGGAGCTGAACACACTAAATAACTGACTTAAGAGACACCAGCTCTCTCACACTTATCTGTCCTTTCTGCCACTGAGGCTGTGATGACTGACATGTCAACAAGCTGTGCACGGCCTAATGTCTGCCAAACTGACAGTTACATTTACCTGGCGGTTGTGAAGATGAATGCTTGCCAGGCCAAAGAAGTGAGCCACTTGGAACTTACATGTCTAAAAGTAGAACAGTGAACTTCAAGGGATGGAGAGCCAACAGGGCTGAACTGTGTGGTGCACTGTCCTGGGTCTGGGCGCTTTTTAGAGGTTGCATTGTGTATTTTCAAAAGGAAGACCAGACCAAAACAAACCGGTGATGGTTTAAATCATTTTGTCTCTGCTGTCTGAGGTATGATTCAACAGGGAAGTAAAGACAGTAAACTGCCATTGTACAGTCTTTGGTCTTGGAATTTTTTTTTTTTAGGGTTTGCCCACATGTTTTCCAAGGGTGTCTGCTAACTGGGGCAGTTATAAAGAATAAGCTATTCATCAAATACGGGTAATAAATGGTGACATTTATCATAAGGAAACTACAGGTAGAAATCCCCAAACATGCTAGCAACAATAACAAAAGAAAACAAAGATCACACAAACAAAGATACCATAGTTAAAACTGCACTATTTCTCTGATAACTGTTAATGATAAGAGAATGAGAACCAAATGAGTGTGACTATCATATGTCAACAACTATTACTATAACTTGTCCTTTTGTATTGGCCTGTTTGAGCTTTAAAGGGTGTGCACTGCCGCCTAGTGGTCAAAGATGGTGCATGATCCACACTTAATCTTTTCACACAAAACTACATTGTTCTGCAGTACAAATGTACAAAGCTATTACGATAGCAACAGTATGTAAAGTCAAGGAAAGATCCCAATATATTTAATTAAAAATTTGCTCTCTCAATCAAAATATCTATAAGATACAATATAAATTAACAAAATATATAAATTAATAAAACAGCAGCAAAATTAGAAGAAAGAATTCTTCCATGCACATAAATGTTTTGCTCTAATTTGTATAGAAATTAGATATTTTATAAAAGACAAAAAGTAATTAAGTCTTTTTTCACTATTTAAAAAAAATATGATCCTATAATAAAAAGGCATCCAAAGTTGTATGGACAAAGGATATCACTTGACAGATATTGTTCTGATTTTTGCTCAAGCAACGCAAGTGCTCTTGCCATCATGCACTTGAAGCCCAAGTTATATCTTGTTGTTTTCTCTGCTCTCCACTGGTCTTTTAACAGATGCATGGGCCTCTATAAACAACAGTCTCTGTGGCTTACTGACCCTACAAACAGGTCTTACCAGTCTGCCATGGGGCATTTCATACCCTTCACCACAGGGCCTTGATGCCAGCACCTCGGGGTGTCGGTGTGTCTCTGAGCACAGGAGTGCAACATTGTCTGCGTTCCCATCATTCACTGTGAAGTCTTAAATAATTCCCTGTGTGACTCTGCTGATGATGGCAAACCCTTCTGAGGCAGACAAGCTGAGGGAAGACGCTGAGGGAAAAAATATTCACAGTCACCAGAGAGAACAGATAGTCTATAAATAATGTTACCACATCAGTGTTGGTCCTGAGTGACATGATGCTGTATTTTCTTCCAGCAGTCCTTGTGACTGGTGAAACTATTGGAAAGTGGCATGAGGCTTACTCTGGAACTTTATTTGGAAAACAGCTTACAGTTATTTGCCTTTTCTCGTATATAAACAGGAATTTTAACTACTCATTACGAGGCTTGTTTCCTTCTCTACATTACAAGCAGTGGTGGAAGAAACACAGCAATATTTTACTCATGCAAAAGTAGCAATACAGAAGTGTAAAAAATACCTAATTAAAATTGCAGCATTTAAAATCTTCATCAATTAAATGTCTTGTCATGTTATCAGCAAAATGTACTTGGCAGCATTAAAAGTTAAAGTACTACCTTTGCGGCCATAGTGCTGCGGTCATTGTTTTCACATAATTAGATCATCGTTACATGTTGTAAACTATAAATGATTTAATTGAGTGGCCTAAATTACCATTTTTATAATACAGTTACTTAATGTTTATTGTCATTGTTTCCGTTCTCTTTTATGTTTAGCTACCAAGACAAGAACATTTAGGCCCTGAATCTGTTTTCTAGGCTAGCTAGCCTTATTGTCTGACTATTAAAACAGACAAAAGTAGTGGTAGAATGCCTAACTACCGTTATATTATGAAATAATTACTTTTAATAGCTAGTGACTTTTTAAAAAAGTCATAATATAATCGTAATTGGGCGTTTTACAGACAGACGGACAGTAAAAACTAACAAATTAGCTTCCTCGTTACCGTTCCTCCACTCGCCTGTCAGCAAATTGTCTCCATGGTTACAACGCACGTGTAAACATGCGTGTTTAACGTACGTATCACGCTTTGTGAATTTGTTTCTTATATACGTACCACAGTCGTGCGCTGTTGCCCTTTTTCTGCGCAGTTTCTAACGGCTTAGTTAGACGTCGTAGCGAGTGGCATTTTACCTGTTTGAGGCAAAATGAACGAAACGTAGGTTTTATACAAAATGTGATTAAAAAATGGCGACTTGCACTGAGTTAGTGGACGGTGCTCAAGGGAAATACTGACCAGAGACGTTACCAAGGTAGTGACGACGCACAGGACAGCAGAGGGGAGTGAGTGGGTTAATAACAGTTGCACACCTGTGAAATCCTCACATTAACCTTTAATACTGAAGTTGTAAAAATTAGCCCAGAGAGCCTAATGCAACATGCAACTTTGTGGACTTCAGATGGACTGAAATCATTCGCAGACTCGTCGATGGTTTGTCGATGAAGAGCCTTGCAGAGTCTGGACAGGTAAGTGCACCTCTCAGCTTGTACAACCTACAGGTTGTGACGCCAAAAATGAACTTATGTGTGAATGAGTTAGTTTATCTTAAAACCACACACATGTTCTAGAATAATGGAATTAATTGTTTCTCAGTTGTCACCCCGGTTACCAACTTTTAAAAAAATATTTTCTCAAGTTTAGTGTCGGAGTAAAAAGGTGGTCCATATCCGAGAGCAAATCCCATAATAACCTATGTTAATTTATTTGGGGAAATTTTAAAAATAAGGTTAAATTATATTCAGGTGGTGAGTTTGTGAAAACCTTTGCCTTTCAGTTGACAACAGCTACGAAATGGAGAAATACGAGAAGCTGGCCAAAATTGGTGAAGGTTCCTATGGTGTGGTGTTTAAATGCAGACACAGAGATACTGGCCAAATAGTTGCCATCAAGAAGTTTGTAGAATCTGAGGATGACCCGGTCATTAAGAAGATTGCATTGAGAGAAATACGTATGCTGAAGGTAAGAAGAGATAACCAATAGTATCAAGTTTGTTCACATTTAACACCACAGGTGGACACGTGCACACACAGGTACACATGCACTGAGTGTAAGATTGTCACTTTGTTAAAATGGTGTTACAATTGATATTATCAATATTGTTAGAAATCACATATACATGTGGTATGTAAGAGCTTGGCAGACTTTAGAGCCTCAGTAGATTTAATCAAACATTAACCAAACATTTTGTCCAACATTTTGACTGTTCCTGTTCCTGTTTCTTTCGGCTTTGCAGCAGCTGAAACATGTAAATCTGGTAAACCTGCTGGAGGTCTTCAGGAGGAAAAGGCGGCTCCACCTGGTATTTGAGTTCTGTGAGCAGACTGTCCTCAATGAGCTGGACAAACATCCTCGGGGGTAGGTCAATGGGGATAGCACAGTGTTTAAGACATATAACAGACTGTCCAGACTGCTGGCAACTATGAAGCACTGTTGAGTAAGATATAAATATGCCCGTGTATTTGTGTGAATGTTGTTCTGAATTAGAGCTGTAAATTATTGTAGATACTAAAAGGCAGTATACTTAAAAAGAAAAAGAAAAAATTATACTCCATCTTCAGATGCATATCTGTTGTCTATTTGTTAGCATCTCTTTAGGAGTTCATGAACAAGTGTTGTGGTGGAATCCAATAAATCTGAATACAAATTTGTGGCAACTGCATTTTATTTGAGTTCTTCCCTTTTATGAAACATTATAGGTCTTCTCTACAGAAAAAAATGCACTTTTTACTCCACTCCCTTCAGTATGGTCCTATTTAATTTGTGTACTAAAATTTGACCCTAAAACCCATGAAAAATTAATAAAATATGATGCATTGTTGAAGATTTTAAAACTAAAGTGTAGATAACTTTGTTAGACTAGTAGCTTTCTCTCAACTAGCCAGTGTTTTTGATTTAACATTGAAAGGATTAAAAACTATTACGTTTGATATTTAAATTACATTTTGCTAATTTTACTTATTAATTTTTATTTAAGCACAATATAAGACCAGGAATTTGATTAAGATCAAGTATTTCTACATTCTGGTATTGCTACATTTTTGAAGAAAATGGTCTGAATATTTCTTTCACAATTACAATTGTGGGCTTCTCTGTTAATAGAATTGCCCATTTAGAAAACAGTTCACCAAATAACTTATTGTGTGTGCATTTTTTCTGTAAAGAGCACTGCAAGATAGAGGGGCAGCATAACAGGTTGAATTACAAAGAAGAAGATGAAGAGATATGAAAGTTGTGTGAAAGTTGGCAACAGAGTGAGGAGGAATAGCCTAGTCTAAAGCTAAAAATGTTCTTTTTTTATATTGTGAGCATTGTCGTGCCATCTGTGGCCATAAGATTTTAATTTAGTTTATGTGATGGGAAGTCACACGGCAAGTCAAGGCCACAGTAGCCGGCCACTGTCTGACCATTTTTCCTTTTCCCACAAGGCTGTGCAGCAGAAACTCTAGCTGCTCCTGAAAACAAAGGCGCTGTTGCTGTTAGAGACCGGCCTAAGGTTACCTGGGTGACAAGAGGGCTTTTTAAAGCAGCAATTCTTTTTAGAAATGACTGGAATAATAGATGAGGAAAACACGACTTGTAAATTGGTTTTGTTTTGTTCTTCTGAGAACAGTCAATGTTCCTTTGTCCGTTGTTCTCTGCAGGGTACCTGAGGCTCAGCTGAAAAGTATAGTGTGGCAGACGCTGCAGGCTGTGAACTTTTGCCACAAGCACAATGTCAGTATATTTTATATCTGTTGCTTAATTTAATGCTCTTTCTATGATTGTCAGTGTTTTATTTTCTTTCGGGATCTGCTTGGAGCTCTTCAAGCCTTATAACAATACTCTTATGCTATAAAACACATTGCGTTAAATCATAGTGTCCTCCTCTCCATACAATGATTAAGTCCTAATATAGCTACACTGTAAATGATGTTTGGGAAAAATCCACAGCCTCATATAAACTGTGGCTGATGGTAAAATGCTTCATGAAAACTGAGTATTTTGTTTGCCAAATTTAACAGAGTAGTTCTGAAGGACTGGAGCGACTCTCTCTTTTAACATACATGTGGCACCTGATTATTGTTTTATTATAGACTTTAAAAATTCTGAACATATTGTAAACATATTTTATGCTTTCATTGTTTTCTATTGACTACTTTAGTTTTAGCAAATAGTTTATATGATGTTCTTCTTTCCTCTAAATGCTGCTCAAATTTGTTTTTTAAACCTGTTTACATGTATTTATTGCTTCCTTTTTTCTTGTATGTGGATGCTTTGTAGTGCCTTCTTCCCACTGAATGTGCAGTAATAACTCATTAAAATTATTATTTTTTTTTTTAATCAACTAAATACTTATGTTTAACCTCATCATTGGGTGGTTAACCTGCTCACTGTGGCTGCTCACCGCATTGCTTAAAATACGTTTCCTATGACAATAGTTCCAGTACCAGTTCCCAGAACCTCACAAAACCAGCTCATGTAAAGATAGCTCAGTTTTCAGTGCAAAACATTTGTCCAAAAGACCTCTGGGATTTGACCGTCCAGTAATTTGCACCATCTTAAACCCACAAAAACTGTGAACAACTACTTTAACTTTTCCAATGAAAATAAAGATAAAACCAGAGCAAAATGAGCAAACTGTCACTTTGTTTAGGCTCAGAGCTCCACAGCAGCAATGATTTATGTCTCAGTGACTGCAGCGCATGTTAATGTTTATGTTGCAGTGCATCCACCGTGATGTGAAGCCTGAGAACATCCTCCTCACCAAAACCGGAGTCATCAAGCTCTGTGACTTTGGCTTTGCCCGCATTCTCAGTAAGTCATCCAGAGATCCAGTGCATTTATGTGCAATTAGTGTCAATGTGCCTCTAATGACTTATTTAACAAAGAACCTATATGAGCTTCTGCTGTTGGCCTCCGCACTTTCAGTGGTTCAATGAATGCATTGCTAAGGAGAACCATTCAGCCAGGTGAGGCATCCCTGGGTGGTGTGTCTTCGTTTACCTCTCATGTCTTAGGTTTCGGTGTTATGTTTCCATACATTAACATGTAGTCATTTAGTCATTCAGCACGCCTTGTAATCCCTTCATCTACAATGTACGTGTTATTTAGTGTTCATTATTCAGTATCTAAGTGTACACGTGTCGGTACAAGTTACCTCCGTCTGTCTGTGTCGTATATTTAGCTGGACCAGAGGATGATTACACGGACTACGTGGCTACCCGATGGTACCGGGCCCCTGAGCTGCTGGTGGGAGATACTCAGTATGGGCCTGCTGTAGATGTGTGGGCTGTGGGCTGCGTCTTTGCTGAGCTGCTACATGGGAACCCACTCTGGCCTGGAAAATCTGATGTTGACCAGCTCTACCTCATAAGAAAAACTCTAGGTATGCAGATAAACAAACATAAGCAAAATGGATGGTTAAAAAAATTATCTGCATATAAGTGTATAAGCACAAAATAACTTGCTTAATTGTGAAAACGTATAACCATATAACAACATATAATAACATAGGATATAATTTTCTTGGCAGTCAATATCATTAGCAGATCACATTGTATAATAGTTTGATTTTTCTTCCAAGGCTCTGTATTGTGGTGGTTTGCTTGCTTTGCTTACACACCACAGACTGCACCAGTTTGCTTCAAAGCTGATTGAGATCAACATTTAAAAGCTGTCACACAAGTCTAACTAAAACAGGCTCATACACTAGAGTTTGTGTGAACTGAACCAAACAGGTTGGATGTGAAAGCACCCTTAACAAACAGAGAAGCTTTACTGACCAGGAAACTTGTCCTCTCTTTTTGTGGGCTTTGCTCTTGAGAGTTTATTAAACCAGTACAGTTATATTTTTAAGTAGATAACACCAAAACCTTTTTTGTTCTATGGAAGCTTCATGTTTAACATTTATTTGAGGTTTACCAAAGATTGCAAATGATTAAGCGAAGTTTCAGATAATGAGATTAAATTTTCTTTATTGAATAAAGATTTTGATCTCATCTCTGACTTCAGGTGACCTGATCCCTCGTCACCAGCAGGTCTTCCGATCAAATGTTTTCTTCACTGGAGTCAGTATTCCTGAGCCTGACACAATGGTACAAGTCCTGCTTACACTGGTATCATATAGTCTTTAATAAAGAGGTGAATGAGCATGTTTGATGTTACTAATTCTCATCTACTTTTGCTCTTAGGAGCCCTTGGAAAAGCGCTTCCATGGAGTGTCTCCTCATGCCCTCCAGGTCATGAAGGTAAGTGAAGTTTATGTGCAAAACAAGTTGACTGATTTACTGGCATAATTTTAACTAAACACAAAATAAAGACTGAATACTTTGGGAGCAACCAGTGTGAAATATATTCATCAAGGCAAAGTTCAATGTTCTGAAATGCCAAATACAGTCTGTGTGTCTGTGTGTGAGAAGTCATGCCTGGTTATGGACCCCTCCCTCCGGCTGTCCTGTGAAGAGCTGCTAGAGCTGCCTTACTTTCAGGAGGAAGGAGGAGCCAACTGGGGTCGTGATGGCGAGCGTCCGGGAAGACGACATGAAAAAGGTTCCCGGCGCAGACAGGCAGGGGTAAGACCTTGAAACACCAAACCCAAATTTGCAGACTGCGCACCCTCTTGCAGCCATGCATGTCCATGAGTTAGTCACTGTACCTGACTGTCCAAGAGCTCAGACTGCCCAAAGCAGAAACCACCCACGTTTAAACAGCCAACTTAAGTACAAAATCATTTTAAATGACTGTTCCAGTTGCTTTTTTCACTGTTGGTTAAAATGATTAAGCATGATCTCAATTTTAAAGACGAGTTGCACAGGAAAAAATTACAGATTGTTTACTTCTGGGACATTTCTCTCTTTTTCTATCCTCCCCTTTTGTCCTCTCAGGCTCAGTACCTGCCTCAGTTACCAAACAGCAACATCTCACCGGCACCGGATGTCAAGAAACAGGTGAAGCATAAATATCACCTGCCCAACATCTAATAAAGCAACAACCCTGTCTGCAAGTTTGTGGCTGAACTGAGAAAGATGGACTCGTGCTTTGCTTTGTGCAATTATTCAAAAACAGTCCCATAATATTCTTGGTGTGAAGGTGAGAGTGTATTTTTATTCTGTGTTGAATTTATTTTGTCATGTTTGTCAACATAATCATTTGACATTCCTTACACAAAATGTTAACTTTAGGGCATTTGCAGTCACAGGTTAGCCAACACAGTTATAATGTAGATTAAAGCTGCAAGCAGCGTTGGTAGGGCCCTCGCATCCCGGCGCCCGTCAAAGCAGGCAGCAACTTGCCCAGACACAGCCAACCGCTGGCGCTCAGTCCACACTGCCACCCAAGCGCAATATGTGCCTTCTTTCTCTCATGCAGGCAGGCCACAACATAACTGTGTGCACTCACTGTGTAACAGCCATTTATTCGTGTTTGTTTATTAATTTATTTTTTGTTGCAATACATGTTTGTACTGTGGGTGGCACTGACAACTTCCGGTTGAATCACATTTATACTGCCAGGTTAATGAGGCCAGGTGTGCATGATTGGAGGCAAAAAGTTTTTTGACCGTTCTGCTGAGGCGAGGCTAAGTTGACTGCTAATGGGAGCAGTATATGAAAATAAGTTACCTAATTGTTATACCTGTGTGCTTATTCGAGGAAGAAATAAATGGAGTAAAAGCAACTGAGATGTGTGGATATTTTTTGTGCAAGCCAAGTCTGGCATGTGTCAAAAATTGCAAAGGCATGCACCGGCGGTAAGTGACAGTGGAAAGCCACTCACACGCTGCCTTTAAGTGGAAATGAGGCAGTGAATCAACTTAATTGACGTGCTAAATCAAAGTCCCCTCTATTCAACAATCACCTGACATTGATTAAAAATGGAAACATATAAAAGAAAAAAACAATGTTCCCTCATGTATTTTTTACATGAGGGAACTTGGTAGCGCAGGAGTTACAGAGTCAGCAGTGAGGGTCCATGACAGAAAGTGAAACATGGAGCCACAATGACAAAAGAGGCCCCTACTGTATTGATCCTGATTGTACTATTGAGTTTTACAGGGTAAAAGCCATAGACTGTGTAAAAAAAGAAAAAAGCTAAGGGCAAAAAGACAATTTACCGCTGGAGCAAAAGGCTGTACTGCGATGCTGGCTAGTGGCAATAAAAAGAGCAAATCCTCCGAGGGGCGCGGACTCCAGGGCTTGCAGTAAACATTTTTTGGAGGAAGATTATGTAGAAATGAAGACATTTTAGACAGGCAAACTGATTTTTCGCCGGACCAACAGACTCAAGCCTGAAGCTGTGCCTTCTGTGTTTAATTTTAATGAGTACAGCCCTGGCTCTACCACCATCAGACGTACTCCGACCACAGCTGTAGGCAGGAGAGAGACAGGTAGGGCAACTCACAGCAGTCACCAGGTAACCATACTGTTACTAAGACATCAACTGTCCCCATACCAAAATGCAACACTCACACACTTCAATAAAAGTGTCACAAAAATGTCCATTTCTCTCACTGAACACACCTGTCAGTCCAAACAGCCCTCATGAACACCTGTTACCGGCATCATCGGACACGCCCCGTAAATTTCCACAGCACCTCTGCAGCACAGGAGTTATCTGTTTAGTTAAAGTTTCAGTTGATCTGATGGGAGTTCAGCTATATGCACTCATCTTACAGCTCTTAGCATAACTTACATTTATCTTCCGGCTCAATAGTGCAAAATACAGCCAATAACAGGACTCAATGCACTTAGATGAAACTTGAGGCAAGTTTGACATGAAATTAAATGCTGGCCTAACACATGTAGCAGCTAGTCAAAACACTATACAGGGTTCATACAGCACATATACACAGTTATCACATGTCCATAAATCAAATTAATCACAGTAAGATCATCCCTACTGATTTTTTTAAGAGTACGAGGCATTTCTCTGAGTTACTTTAACTGTATGCACACTTTGCTAATAGCTAGCTTGCTGTTGCAACATATAGGGTATTAACCGCAACTCACCGGGATATGAATTGTTCACATTTCTAAGCAGTTCAACGCAGTTCTACTCGAAGTCACGGCTGCTCAAGTGTATTTCAGTCGTCAGTGTTCAATTTCTTCTTAGTTTAAGATCACTTTTTACCAACTTTGGATCTGTTTTTTCCTTAAAATCCGCACAGACTGCCCAGCAACGGAAGGGGAAACAAAGATAGTTAAGATAGTTAGCTTCCGCGCGCTTGACGGAGCATAACGGCTATCAACCTCACGTGAAGGGAAAGTAACGCATAGCAACCTGGAGTTAAGCTAACCTTAGAGAGTGATGCTCTACTACCACATTGTGGCCAAACTAGGATTCATGTTTACTTCGAAGGAAGCAAATACCTGGAACAAACACATAAGGTGCAGTTTCATTTTAAAATTACTGTAGAAATAACCTAAGGGTTAAACTACCCAGGTTACACTGTAAAGATGCCAAACTGACCGTCAGAAGTTAAAAATCAATCAGGATAATCATAAACAGCCACTCTTGAAAGCATTCACATACACATTGATTTCTCAGCCTGTGGGGCATTACTTCTGATGCAAACTGCTCCAAAAAATATATCTTACCGTAACTCCGCGTTTTTTGTAGATGTCACTCCAGACTCCAGCCTTCAAATGTTTAATACTCCACAGATGTTTTCCCCAATTTTATTATCTTCCTCGCCATCACTGTCTCTCATTCTCGCAGTGCATACAATAAAGTTTTTTAATCCAAATAGTTTTCATCAGAAAAGTCACCTGATATATTTTTAACACATCTTATCAACCAATCTCACGCATAGCATGGGGCTATCTGTAAATACCATACCTTAACGAGCAGCGCACGTGCTAATCAAAAGTTCTGTATATTTGCTTCCGTCGAAGTAAACGTTTGGCCACAAGGTGGTAGTAGAGCATCACTTTTAAGCGTTGGTTAAACGATGAGTCACATGACCGGCAGAGAGCGGGAGGGCTGGAAGAAAAGTGAGGAAACGATTTGAGAAAACCTCCTCACAATTACTACAAACTTGATCAAATCTCACACAACTAATCATATTCTAGTAGAGAATTTTATTATCTTTCCATCGGCATAGGTTTGAAAGCCGTCGGACTTATACTTTAGACTGTATAGGGGCCTCAATTTGACACAAGTTGTTCTTTTATGGGAAGACGCAGACGAAGTTGATTTGCAACTCCAACGTTGAGGGCTTATAAGAATCCAAACGATTGGAGTAATAACAAAGTAACAGAGACATTTTGATCTGCACTGTGTCCTCAGTCATCTGTTAGCTTTTGAAGCCACTACCATTTACGCCCTCGGAGGAGATATATTTTGTTCAAAGGGAAATTTTGGGCGTCAATTCCATTTTGAAAAACAAATTGAGGACTTCCTGTTGGTTTTAAGCCTAGGTTTGTCAGCAGGTTTGTAGGCCTTGTTGAGTTCTCCAATTCGGCTTTCGTTCAGTCTTTCTACAGCATTCTTGTTGGCCGCAGAGGCCGTTTAGTGCCTAGGTGGCACTAGAGAGCACATTTATGCAATTTGGGGGTTAGTTTTTCCATTTTATAAAATTTTTCGCCAGTCCTAGTGTGCATGCCAAATTTGGGGTCAAAATTAAGGTTTATTTTGACGTAAGAAGAAGAAGAAGAAGAACAAGAAGAAGAAAAAGAAGGAGAAGGAGAAGGAGAAGAAGAAGAAGAAACAGTCCAATTACAATAGGGTCCCTGGCCAGGTCTTGGGCCCTAAATAGACTGTCAGTGCTTCAGACACTTTGCAGCAGATGCATACAATGAACCTTAAAATGAGCCTCACAAAGTCACCAGTGTGCTACAGTTTTCTTCTTTTCTGGCACCATCAGTGACAACAACTGATTCCCATGCAGATGTAAACCAGCTGCTAAATATGCACTAAATCTTAGAATTGAATATTAACTGTGAGAGTGACTAAACTTTTTTATTATTTATTTTCTCATAAATCTTAGAAAAATACAGAATTGAACAATGGATTACAAGCTTTAGGTTTGGTGCACATGTTTTAAGTTTTGTATTACAGGTCTTAAAGAGTACTGAATATATTATACAATGAATGTATAGCTGATGTGTAAATTCCTGACAGTCTTATTAAGGTTTGTTTAACCTGCCATGACAGTCGCCACTCCAAGTAATTTGATGGGTTGGTGACACACTGTAGCCTCAGTTTTTGACAGTGATTCCTTAAGTCTGACATGGACATTCACTCTGTTGCTCAGACACAAGACAGTGATACACAGGAAGACTGTCACACGGCTTGACCGATCACCTGACCTTGGACTCATCAAGTTACAGATGTAACTCCTCACTATACATCAGTGTGCTGAGCACAGTAAACCAGAGGGATTTAATCTGGAACTTATTGTTTGTCATAAGATGATTGATTAAATTTAGACAAAAAAAATTCATATGCATTTTCTTTTTCTCAACTAAGTCAATTAAAATACAGTCTTCTCATGTGTATGACAATGTTTAAAGATGCCACTGATAATATTAAGTAACATTTTACAAGAAAGGGAACTATAGAATCTGACCAGACCTCTAATATTTTAGATGTTCATGTATTGATAGATGGTTGTAAATTATACTGAAATAATAACAGTCAGATAACTAATGCTCTTTGAGTTTATGTGTTCACATGTGCCCTCTGGTGGCAGGTTTTCATTTTAGTGAGGTCATTGGCAAACCTCAGAGTTATGGAGGGATTAATGTGAGTAATTTACACACAAAATTATGTCTCTGAGTATTAGAAGTTCCACTTTTTAGAGGTTGAAGGCCAGAAAAATGGTTAAAAACACAGGAATATGCTACCCAATATCATCACTACAGAGGGGTTGCAGTGATGTTGTACCTGCGAGGCACATTAATAAAGCTGCTGTACTCGGGGCTGAGATCTATGCTATCAGGTCCTCCAGCACAAGTAAAGGTGAAATGCTGCAAAAGTGACACCACAAAGAGGAAAATCTCCATGCGAGCCAGGGACTCTCCGACACAAGATCTCTTTCCTGAAAAATAACAACAGACAAACCATTGAGAACAAAATTAAAAAATGTTTGAAGGGACTGGGTTCATATTTTCTCCCCTTAAATGCAACGAATTTGTTTTGAGAGATTGATTCATTCAGTGTCTCAGCCATGTACCATGACCGAAACTCATGAAATTAATTATTTACTTCAACCTTTACCTGCAGAGAATGGCAGGAATGCAGGGTTTTTCTTGAAGTTGCCATTCTGGTCCAAGAAATGCTGGGGGTTGAAGGACCACGGGGTTGCCCAAAGTTTTTCCCCTCTCAGCACAGAGTGCAACAAGGGAATAATTACTGTACCCTGTTGAGGCAAGACATAGTATAAGGGGGGTTGTTTTCCATAAGCTGGAAACATCTTTTTCATTAAAATATTATGTAATGACAACAGAGTACCTTGGGAATCGTGTAACCCCTGAAAGAGATGTCCTTGAGTGCATAGTGAGGGATGGCCAAGGGGGCAATATCCATAAGACGCTGAATTTCATGGAGGACTGCATCTGTAAAAGGCAGGGACTTCCTGTCCTCCATACAAGGAGAGCGATCTGGTCCAATTGCAGTTAATATCTCCTGCCGCATGGTCTCTTCGAAGTGGGGAAACATTACAGCAAATATGCATAAAAGTAGAAGAAGCTGAAAACACTTTGTTTCATCAGCATCACATGCAATGCAAACTCAGTGCAAACAAAGAACTGAGTCTATCACCAAATAAGTCTGTAGACCCAACAGCAATGAACATACCTACCCTGTATTTTGGGGTATTTGATCAGAACACTAAGTGCATATCTGATAGTTGAGCTTGTTGTTTCAGTTCCTGCCAGATACAGATTCATCACTGATATCACTAAGTTTTCATAGTGGAACTCAGTTGTGGGCAAATGTTTTTCCTAGAGAATAAAAAACAAAGGACCATTTTACTGATAAGAAACTACATTCTGCAATATTAAAATTTAAGGTTTTTAAAAATGCACTAGAGGGAGACCATCTGTGCACCTAGTGCTTGTTATTATAAGGAGTTTGTATTTGCAACAGTGAATAAGTTAGTGTAATAAGTTTGCTTAACAATTCTGAGTAAATGAAACAAAAATGACTTACATCACACTAATGCATCCTTAAGTCTCAATGAACTGAGTTTGTTCGTACCTCATTGAGTCGTGTGAGGAAGCAGTCGATGTAATCTCTGGGTGAGCTGGGCTCCAGTGTTTCCTTGTGTTCCTGGATCTTTTGCATTGTAAACTCTTTCAGCTTTTCAATTCTGGCAAATATTGCATGCTGTCTTCCAGGGAGCAATTCCATCAACCAAGGAAAGATGTTATACAGCTGTGAGGCAAGTGGAAAAGACTCATGTGAATGATTCCCATAACTAGTTGCTGGCTCAGTAGAAACTACCTGCCAATACTGATATTATTACAGTAAAAATGCACATGCAACAGAAGCACTAAAAACTGATCAAAACAAAAACATTCACTAGAAAATAAATGCTAGCTGTGAAGGCAACATTGATAAAAATATGTGAATCATGTAATAAACATATTTATCATTACTGATCAGGCTTCTTCTGTAACGACAGACTGAATGATGTTGAACTTCAGCAAATCAGATGTGTGGTCATGTTCAAGTGAAATAATCCCTGAGAACCCAAACCTTTGTATTATAACTCACCATTTTATTTTTAATTGGATGTTTAGCTTTAGTTGCACTGATTTAAGTTAACCACGCACACACAATAGGTTTTTGGTCTTTGTTAGTATTCACTAGGTTTAGAAGGTTAGAAGTGTCGGTCGCTTGTATTTTTGTTTATGTTTCCTGCAGTGTAGATAGTCAGGTTTTTGGTTTAGAGAGGAATGTTTAAGTTATTGCCACTTAGTTATTCTTCAGT
>JAPZDV010000024.1:23377807-23414221 GCA_029814665.1 Acanthurus lineatus | reverse complement strand
TAGATAGATAGATAGATAGATAGATAGATAGATAGATAGATAGATAGATAGATAGATAGATAGATAGATAGAGGAAGAATTGCTGACATTGCTGGTACAGTGTCTTCTGCATTGGTTCACTGAGTCATCTTGATGATATCAAATAAAAAAGAAGGAGATATAAAACAGATGTAACATAAGCACGAAGACATGAAGCACTGGCTGAGTCCTGAATCCGGCCTTGGCTCCGAAAACGAACATCTCGTCTTTCTGTAGAAACACATCTGGGAGCAATTTTATCGCACAAAGTCCCTCTCAAATTGACATTACTCATCGTAGAGTTGAAATCCTGAATCTTGGACACGATTCCTCGTTCATTGTAAAATCAACAGCTGTGTTAGCTTTGTGATGTTATTAGAACAATAAATAGTAAAAATCATTTCCTCCATGTGGCAAATATAGCACAAGCACGAGCTCAATACAGTCACACAATACAATAAATCTTAATTTCAGAGAGTGAAAATGACATTTAGTCAACTAAAGGTCTTAGTCTCTTTAAAAAGTGTAATAGTTTATGTTACTTTTGGCTCTCTATTGTGTTGTTTTAAATGATTGGATTTTTTGCCATAACTTGAATAGCAGCTACACACCAAAACTCTTCAAAAAGACTAAACAATGACATCAAATCTGATTAAAAAACTCACCCTAAAAATACTCAATTTAGATGTAAAGAAGAAACTGCAGAAAACAATGCTTAAGGAAACAGGGAACAGGGAGAGTTGCATTCAGTGACATAAAATATGACCTTGACTCCTGACTAAAGAGCACAAATGTGAAGTAAACAACAATCAGATGGAGAAAAAAACAGTCTGCCACTCATTATATAGAGACGGAGGACTGAATGCACATGAACAAAATCCAAAACAAGCCTACCATATTTCCTGAGGAAGCCTCGATGAACGCCTGCTGTGCTCATGCCTGTGGTCATCACAGCGACACGGACTGAAATGAGAGGCAGAGCATTTGATGCTGAAAAATAGGGTAAGAGGGAGAGGAAAGAGAGAGAGAGAGAGAGAGAGATTGAGAGAGAGAGGGAGAGAGAGAGGGAGAGAATAATCCCCACTATTTAGGCCTTCCTTCCTTAAAGCTGTGCCGTTGTGTGTGGAATTGGAGCCGTCCCCACTTACGCACACACGAACATCAGATGACTGTAAGGCCCAAATAATCATAATAGCAATGAATAAATCCCACCAGAAAGATCCTATAATTTCCATCCCGGATATCACCAGATGTCCTGTCAGACATTCCCATACTGCTCCGGTCTCAGAGGAACACACACAAACACAAACACACACACACATACATACACGCATACACACACAGTCACACACACACACAGTCACACACACAGATTTAAGCCCCTATTTCAGTCCTGCACTCAACATATGGGCGATTCATAATAGCTTATCATTAAACTGTCATCAAACCTGTTTCTCAGTGTATCTCAGTGCCCTTGGATGGCCTCCGAACCAGGGCTTGGATCTCTTCCCGCTCTGCCAGATTAAAACAGAGGGATTATTATTCCTGCACAGCTGGAAGCCTGTTGTTGTGGTGCCGCGTATATGCCCAACCAAGACTTTAATCTGCCCCGGACCTGGGATACGTTCCCCCTCCAAGCAACAACCTCCAAGATATTAACTGTTTTTCAATGTCAAATATCCAAGTAGGATTAACTCATTGTATCAGCCTGTGCTTGCTTATCACAGAATAACATTATGTAACAGCAGAGATCCAAAGAGAGACACAAACACGAGCGACTGTACTTTCACAGACAGATGAGTTGTAAGATGGTGAAGTCTGAAAAGAAAGAGAAACACACAGTTTATTTTATCCATTATGAAAATTAATCACAAAAAGAAGAATTCAGCAAGATGTGATATGTATAATTCATTTAAAAGAGGAATGTATCTACCAAAATAAACCAACTGATGAGCAACAAGAGTTCATCAGTAAAGACAAAGCAGTAAAACAATAAAACAACAAAACAGAAGCTAAAAGCACAAATTGGTCTTTGTGGTTTCTTGCAGACACACTCACAAAGGATGCCAACAGAAAATTAAAACAGGTCCATTCTTCAAATTTTAAAAATGAATGACACATAAAAAACACATCAGTCTGTTAAAGTTCACAAACCCGTTTAAATATAAAAATAAAAAAACTACTGACAAACCAGATCCTCTGTTCAAACAAAATAAAATAATCTCAAATGTGCCAAATGACTCCAGCATTTTGCCAAAACTTCTGTTTGAAGCTGCTTTCTGTTTTGTGTCAATCTGGAAGTTTATTCCCACTGATTAATAGCTAATCATAAACAGATAGTTATTAAAAGCCACATGTTGGTAGAGAACCAGGTTGTCATCTTTTCGGTGACTGTTGTTTTTCCATCTGACAGATTTTTGCTGCGGGTTGGAGTTTTGGTGAACTCTGTTCTCATAAAAGAAAGCAGATGTTCAAAATCAATGAGTTTGAAATGAGCAAAAGTTTAAGCTCATTAGGATTCTGCTTTCCTTTTTTTTTTTGGTTTAATGTCACTTGTAGAAATTAATGCTGAGCTGGATGTTGCTTGGACACATCATAACTTTCAGTCTCTGTCACTGAAGCACTGTATGATGTATAATATGATGTGATATAAGGAAAATATGTATGTAATAATCTCTGCTTTTCAACTCTGGTTTTGCCCAATATACACATAAACTTTTCTCATTTTTTTCTGTTCTGTATTTTTAAAGGCTTTAAAAATAACATATGCACATTAGTAGGACTTACCCACTACAAGCAGGGAAATAGTTTAAATATAACATAACTAAACATCACACTCTGTAAGCTTTACAGATTTAAATGACTGCAGTTTCTGGACAGTTTGTTTAGTTTCATGTGTATTATAAGTACTTTGCATTTGTCACCAGCAGGAGGCATAAGAGCCTCTGTAAACTTCAGGCAGTCACGTGTCATGACAGTTCTTGCAAAGTATCAACAGGTTGAAGGAAAGCATCCAGTCTTAAGTAAGAAGAGGACGAAGAAGAAGAAGAGGAAGAAGAGGAAGAGGAAGAAGAGGAAGAGGAGGTTAGCTCACTGCCAGCATCCCTGAATGGGTTATAATTGAGAGAGAAGGAGGAAGGTGTATTTTTCTGCAGCCAATAGGGACTCTCCTTCAAAACTAACAGGTTGTTTTGTGCAGCAGACTCTGAAAACTATGGGATAAGCACTGTATTCTGCCTTTTTAATAAGGAACAATGACCGATGTCCATATAACGTTTTGATTTTTGTTGACACAAATGGTTTTAAAACTGCAAGCATGTGACTTCAACTCTGTCAATTCACTTTAGCTTCATCTTAAAAATCCTTAAATCTTTGAATTTTGGTGTTCTGGTGAATCATATTTAATGGATTTTGTTGTGGCTCAAAAACATAAACGCTGAGTCCTGCGGAGCCGAAGCCCATCCCCCTTTAAAACCCAAACATTCACTCCTTCCAGCCCCAAAAACTTTGTGTTTTCGAGTAGAACACCCCTCTTTCTTGTTCAGGACCCCCTCGGTGACCCTCTTCCCCTCCCTCCCTGCTTTTCTCTCCTCTGTGCCTCTATCTGGGAGCAGCGAGAGCACCATTGCTCAAGCTCCTATTGAAAAGAAAGCATATACAATGGGGTCTTTCTCAGTCCCTCTCTGTCTCCATTAAAAAACCCTGGGAACACAACACTGTCCAGAGAGCCAGTCTTAAAGGGCCAGTGGGATCCAGGTCTGTGCAACCTGAGTCCCAGCACCTCCCATCATCACGCTCATGGGAAAAAAAGGAAAAAAAAAGAGGGAGGGGGGGATCTACACAGCAAATCAATTATTCATGAACGGTATGTAAACTGTGCAGGACCCTCTCATACACGGTGAGCGCCAGCCAGTACACCTCTGTCCAAACACACACACACACACACACACACACACACACACACACACACACAGGGAGACCCGCACTGCTGCTCATTACATCTGATGGGAATCAGGGACAGCAGCATTTATTTAGACTACAGCTGATCGCACTTCGGTCTGTTTTGGCTGAAACTGTAGTTTCAAACAAATTCCCAGACATTCTGATGACATAATCCTGATTGTGCAGAGTAGCAATAAATACAAACAGAAGAGCCTGGACAGTCTGCGAGTCCCTCGTAAGTCTTTGCACAAGAATCGATTCAAGACAGGAAAATCATGAGTCAAATACAAAGACTGACAAGTGCTAAGTCCAAACTTCAAGTCTTGAGTCTTAAACAAGTTCCCTAATTCCCTCTGTATTAACTTTAATGGCATTATTACAACAGAGGCTCAACTCAAACAAGTCAGAAACTTTCTCCTTCTCTGGTTTTCAAGCTGAATATTGCAATTTCTTTTTTTTTTGCAGTTTTTGTTTTTTGTAGTTTCTGTAGACAAATAAAGTGATGGTTACTTCCTTTCAAGTAGTGTAACATTAATATTTCACTGTTCTCTCCTGCAGCTTCATTGAGGCTGTCGAACTGGTTTCAGGAAGGAAATAAAAGTCAACTTGCTGGGAATGAAAAGTATTTTTGTCAGTTAATCCTGACTGTGCAGAGTAGCAACAAATAAAAAACAGAATAGTTGATTTAGAAAATGAATGAGAACAAAATAATTCAAGACGACCTCTTTATATTTCATATTTTCATAGCATATTTCTTTGGGTTTGGGAGGAAGTATCAAGTGTTTTCAAGTCAAAACCTTTAAGTCGTAGTAACATTACAAGTCACTGGTGTTGTGGTCCAACTCCTGTTGTGGGTCTTTTTGATTTTTGTAGAGGAATTGTCATCAAATTTGTGACTCAATTCTTACCTGAGTCAAAGTCAAGTGACTCGTGATTCATCTGCAGGCAGATATTTTATGATTTTCAACCTAGTGGTTTCTTGTCAGAAAGCAAAATTTGATTTTACTAACTGGCATAATCTTGCAACTCCATGACCAAAAATCTAGAAAATTAACAAATAAACTCTTAGTGTTACAGTGTGTTTCAACCCTGAAAATCTGATGTGTGAGTCCAGTTTGACATTTTATGGATAATAACCACACAAGTGCGTTAAACAGGCTTTAGCAAATAGGTGAGTCAGTTATCCAAAAACTTTTATTTTACTCCTTTTGTCTGATTTATCTACAAGTAAAGTAATCAAACTACTCTATTGGCGCAAAATGTCATCTCTCATGTTGATGTTGAGCAGATCTCAGGTCTGATTTTTGTTACAGACTGGCACATACTCTTTGTTTTCACGCGGGAAAAATCTGAGGTGATATACTGAGCCATTTGCGACTTGTGAGGATCGGCGTGTAATTAAAAAGCGAATGGGGGGATTGTGTTGAGACAATCAGCATGCCGCAGGGTTTCTCACATCCTCTGAGAAAAGGAGGGAGACTCTGGAGGGGGGAGGAAGAGGAGGAGGAGGGAAGAGGAGGAGGAGGAGGAGGAGGAGGGTGGAAAGAACTTGAGTTGAGGAATTTGAATCCTGTTTGAAAGGGGGAGAGAGGGAAAAGAAAGAGGCAGGGGGAATGTCTGAGGGAGTCTGAGGGAACCGGTGGGCAGGAGGGAGAGAGACTTTGGACGACTGGCTGCAGGAAACGCTGGTTTAAAAATACTCCTTCGCTTGTCAGAAATAGATTCGTCTTTGGACAACTTAATCAGCAGCCGAGAAAAAAAATCTCACCGCTGCGTCCCTTTTCTCTGCTGTGCGCTTTTTTGTGGGGAGCTGAAAGTTTTTGGTGGAAGTAAAAGCGTCTTCGGATCGACCAAAACAACAACAGCGGCAGCGGCGCAGGCTGCGGAAACATCAGCAGCGTAAAGGGAAACGCAACAAAAAAGTTTTTTTTTTGCGTGGAGATTTCTGTCTTTTAAAAGGGAACTGAAACGACGGGATACGGTGGGGTTTTTTTTTTGGTCCCCATCTGTGGAGTCACAGTAAATAAAAACTTTTTTTTCAGCGCAAAAGTTTGGATCTCTGAGCGGCTGAGATGCGGTGATGGAGTCCGGTGATGTTTCCAAGATGACTTCTCTTCTTATAAAGCACATTTTTAGAAAGGATCTTGTGTCAAAAAAAGCCATGGGCAGCTCAAAGTGGTCGTTTTTGACCCTCGTCGTGATTTTTTCTGCTTGGAGGCCAGTTACCGCCGGCACGCTGACAGGTAAGTGTTTCATCTGAGCAACTACAGCAGCTTTTCATCCAATCTGACTTTTGTTAGTCAACTTCACTGCGTGGAAAAAAAAAACATCAAAACGAGCAATTAGCCCAGTCAGCCTTCTGCTCCTAACTCATTAAATCAATTAGCTCTGGGTTTGCGAGTGAAACCACGGATGCATTTGCGTTCAACATCTGGACAACATGAAGGAATTCAGAGCAAATTAAACGACCTTTTAAAACAAGGTGATCAAGTTAAACAAATAAAAGGATTAGTAACAGCTCAGGCAGGCAGATGAAGTTAATTATTGTACCCCAAAACGGACCTTCATCACTTTATTCTGCCTGTTTGTTCAGTAACAGCAGGGAAAAGGTGATGGAGGACAGTTTGTTATTTCCTTGACTGTCATATAAAGCTGATAATCGTGTTTTTTGAGATCAGGTGCAGCATGAAAGTTTGTGCAAAATGTGTAGCCCACTCTTCCTGGGAACTCTTTCAAACCAAGCCAAGATTCCCACCCATCATGGCATTTCCGGGATGCAGAAATTTTGGGAGATGTAATCCAGGCTGGGAAAGGGCAAAGTCTTAAAATAAATCCTGCCTGGAAGTGTGAGAATCTCTATACAGCAGAGAAACACAGACAGAAACGTGCTGCTGTGCTGTAAAAGAAAAAAAGAGGGAACCCAAACTGTTGACTTGTTCAGAAAAGTATCTGCATGTCAGCTCATTTTACATCAGGACCACAAGTGTTGAAATCCGGCCAAACCATCATTTAAAAGTCCTTATCTAACAATCTGGTTTGCTGATTCCATTAGTTTTCTGCCACCAGTGGATGTAAACATGGGGTCCCTTCAGGGGGCCTCCACCTGTCAGCTCATGTGTTTTGTCCATTACGATCACGTGTCTCTCTGGAAGCTGCACCGATGGGCTCGACCAGGAGGAGCAGAGATTACAAGACACCGCTGTGATTTATAAGCTCATACTGATGTTTTCAAAGAGAAGTTTTCCTGATGTCTCAGTTCCTATTTGGATGGCCCAGGAGTGAGGAATGGGGAGGGGTCCAGAGAGAGAGAGGGAGGGGGGAGGCAAATGCTTTTGGTTTGTGAGTCAGAGCCGGTCTGACTCAGACTCAAGCAGTGAAATGATGGATGGGGTAAAAGGGGGCAAAGAGCGGAGGGGAAAGAGTTGGGCGGGGAGGTGGCAAAATGTGTAGCCATGAATCCGAAGAATGGCATGAAAAGGAGGTTAAATGGGAAAAAGGGCAAAGGCGCCGCAGAGAGCAGAGGGGCTGAATCACGTAGCGTTAAAAAGCTTAGAGAGAAAAGATAAAGAAGGGAGTGAGAGGAGGATAAATGCACGGACTGTGTCGGGTATTTTTGGTATGTGCACGTCCGCTGACATTTAACATCTGAGCATTTTTTCCAACAGATAGAGTAGGAGTCGAGACGGGGTGAAAAGAGACGGATCACAGAGAGAAAAAAGTGAGGGACCTCGAGGGAATTCAGGGGACAAAAGGGAGGAGATGGAGTAGTTAGGCACAAATGAATCACTGGAGACAGGCCACACACACACACACACACACACAGTTTAACCACTGCCTGCCCTCTCTGTCTACCTCTGCATTCTCATAAAGGGTTTACAAGCTGATTATTATATGAATGCAGCACTAACAGAGACAGAAAGTGGGGCTTTTTTTGTTCAGCATGGCACAAAAATAATAAAAAAAAAACAAGTCGGGGCCACGAAGAGTCTTGAAAGTGCTCAGTCAAGCTTAAAAGTTAAAGAGAGGAATGACTTTTAACGCCAAAAAAGCTCACAGAGACAGAGAGGCAGTGAAGCAGAGACTCAGCGGGCCTCTTTATTTATTGCACACTCCCAGAACGAGCTTTCTGAATGCTGGGTTGTATGTGTGTGTGTGTGAGTGAGAGTGTGTGTGTGTATCACATGCACATTAGCAGAATCAAGGGCATGCTCTACTTATGAATAAAATGAGTGCTGACAGAGTACACCCCAGGTCTGTTTTTTGCAGCAGCTGTATTCTGTGTGTTTCAGTGTGTGTGTTTGTGAGCTGGGTTGCAGTGAAGTCCTGCAGGGTCTCAGTGATTCGGGTTGGGGGGGGGGGGGTCAGAGGTTGAAGGTCGGCCATGAAACAGACTTGGAGGGGCGGGTTGACAAGCTTGAGAAAATCTTTACAGGCCTCACTCAGTGAAACAAGTGTGATTTATGCTCATCCCCAAATTCAAGGATGCAGGCCAAGTTTGCACAGGCTCGTTTTTATTTGATCTTTTTATCTCTTTCATCAAAACAGTCAGCTGTTAGCCTTCCCTTGGCTTGCTTTATGGATGCTTGGCATATTATTTGATGCTAGAGGAAAGAAAAGGATTCCTGCTGGAGAGATCTGTGTCCATCACATGTGTGCGTGTGTGTGCTCGCCAGCTTTGCGTAATAGCAGAGAAAATGACTGTTTATCTTAGATACAGCATGCACGCGTTGCCCTCAACGTTATCAGGATACTTGTCATCTTTATGATTTGCTGTCTGCAGTGTTTGGATGTTAAATAGATTCTCTTTGCAGACGACCTGCAGGTTTATTATTGGTGTTTTAGAGAAACTCTGAATGTCTTTGGTGTTTGTGTTGAGCTGTCTGTGCGGTGACGCTGTCAGAGCAGCAGGAGCAGCCGTCCTCCAACAAGGAGCCTTTGTTTCAGTATCAGCTCCGTCCCGCTCAGGTCAGCCCATCCATCAGTGAGGGACACAAGATAACCGGACTCCTTTAAAAGCAGCGTGGTGGTGGATAAACTCTGAGTTCACCTGCTGTTGTCACATCTCAGGGGAAAATCAAGCCTCTGCAGCATGAATGAACATTTATCAAAAGGATCACACAGCTTCAGATAGAGTATAGTGGTGAGGAGTTCAGGTGACTCTGTGTTTTTAGTACTATGAATTGAATTTCTTTTGGTTTTTTTTGTGGTTTTAATTATGCAACCAAACCACAAAACCTTTCATCACTTTTGAAAAGGGAAAGGCATCATCCATTTTTTTTGTGAGTCACCTGCTGGCAAAAATAAGGCAAAAGATATTGTGTTCTTGGCTTTCTATGTGAAATTCCAGTGTTATTAATCATTAAGCAGCAGAACCTCAGATCTGGCAGCACGTCATCTTTCAAAAGGATAAGAGTAAGACAGCTTGCTGTTGTAAAATAAGGCTTTGATTTTTTTTTTGGCTGTGAAAAATTCCTCCATGATGCAAAAGTCTATTTATTTATTTTAAGAACTGACAGAAAAATGACCCTTGATCCTGCTTCTTCTCTTTCTCAATCAAAGATTTGGAGTTTGAACGGAGTCCCAGTACTGTCATCTCTTCTCTGGGCAAACCTGTGAAGATGCACTGCACCCTGAAGGGCACAGGGGGCGAGGAAGAGGACCCCACTGATGTGCTGTGGCTGAGGGACGGTGTGCAGCTGCAGTACGCCGACACCAACCAGTTTCAATTCCACACAGGCGGCGACAGTTGGACGGTGATGAGCACGCTCAGGTATGAGCCGCAGCACATGCACGCTGTCTTTGTCATGTTAGTGCTTGAGATCTGACGATGAAGGTCTCTTTGTTGTGAGGCAGCCACACCTGCCCTAAAAATGTCCCTCATGTACTCGCTGTGATTGTATTTCCTGTTCCTCCACTTCATCCTCTCGCCTGGTTTAACCAGTGCCGTTACTGGATTACGTCAGCATGTTGACTTTCAGCCTCTGTAGAGCTCTTTAAGTCTGATATGATTTAACTGAAGCAAAACCTAATGTTCCTGTCCTGCTGTAGCTTAATTTGTTTAATCCTGGTATGATTGAATGGCAGAATTTGGGAGGAAAGTAATCAGGGTTTGTGCATCTTTTTGCTCCTGTCTGCCTGTTGTAGCAGTTGTTTTTCAGTTGCTTGATCTTTAAAAATCAACTCATATTGTTTTTGTTACTTTTGCACACACACAGTATTGAGAAGGTCCAGCTGCCCGACATGGGCTCCTATCGATGTGCCGTCCTGTCGGGAAGCCAACAGACTCTGTCTGACGAGGGCAGGATTCAGCTGGAGGGTGAGTTCCTCTTCATCTCCCTGACAAACACAATAAAAGCCACAGAAATCAGCAGGTTTCCTCTGAATGCTTCAGTTTAATTTGGATTGTAAATAGAGTCGAGACCCTGATTCAGCTAATTCTCTCGCAGGCCTTCCTCATTTCTCTGTGGAGCCTCAGCACATGTCTGTAGTTGCCAACGTATCCCTGAACCTGAGCTGTGTGGCCCACGGACCTCCAGAGCCAGTCAGGGTCATCTGGCTGCAGGATGGGGCCCCCCTCAACTCCCTGACGGACGCGGTGGCCCTGTCACCCTCCACACTCAACCTCACAGGTATCATCTTTCACTGTTTTATTGCCTCAGCAGTCAGGAACACTTGTACACAGCTTAGTCAGCCCCATTAAAACATACAGCCTCCATTAACTCCCCAAGGGCTCACAGTTAATGCTGATAAAGCCCAATGTTAAGTGATGATTTAATCGTTAAGTCAAAAGAGTGTGAAGAAATACTAAAAAAGCCCCTTTTTCGGTTTGCAAGAGGGGAAATGATAGTAAAAAAAAGTTTTAAAAAACCCATCTGAAAAGCTGGAAATTGAAAATCTTGCTGTATAAGAGAGAAAAACAGTTATAAGTTATTAAAAAATGATTAATTCTTCTGTCAAATTGATCAATTGGCTGATTATTTCTACATTTTGTGAGTCAAGTAAGAGGTCACCGTCAGCCGCTTGCAGCCTAAAGCAGCAGAGTTTTTAAACGACAACAAAGAAGACTGTTTCAGAGTCACTGGGCTTGATTCGACCTATTTACACTGATTATAATGCACTGCTTCAAAAGCTCCACAGCGACTGTCTTCTACAGTTTCAAAGGCTCTCAGATCCCCCCTCCAAGGCCTAAACAAAACCACCAAATAACCACCCTCCCCAGAGAGAGCAGGCTCGGCTGACGCCGTGCCAGCAGATCCATTGAGGACGTGCCTTGTGGTCGTGCGGTCGATGGGTAAAGACAGAGCAGCAGGCACAGGAGGAAACAAAGGAAGGGAAGGGAAAATAAATGAGCAGAGAACACAGAGAGATAATAGAAACGAGAGAAAAAGAAAACCACAGCTGCCTACCAGATCGCTGGTCTGGGTTAAGTCCAGTTGTAGGATGACAGACAGAGCGAGCTGAGTCAGACAGAAGGAGCGAAAGAGCAGGCGGCACTTTTAACGATCTGCTTTGACTCATCGGACTCATCAGGCTGGCGGTTGCTGACCTGGGCTCAGTTCTGACGGTAACCTACACTCACGTCTCTGGTATGGGCAGCTGCTCTGGCAGAGCGAGAGTCAAAAGCAAAGCAAACACACACTCACAAAAAAAAAAGATCTTACAGTGTGTTCATAAAGAGAAACAGCATGATGTGCATTCCAGCTATTAAGGAATCAGGAGCAACACGTGTCCCTGCAACTCCGTCTGCATCCGACAGTGAAGCAAACACAGCTGTTTTTATGCCCAATCAAGCAGATTTATGGCAAAAAGTATTCAAACAAGATAATGCAACTTGAATTAATTCCTGATTATATTTCAGTTTAATATTTGGTTTCAAGTCTCTCTCTGAATCAAAGATTTGGTATCTTCTCTTGTAACGTTTCACCATCCTGCATTACAATCAGCTTGACTTTTTGCAGGTTTCAGCTGCTCAGATGTGAGGATTTAAAACTTTTTTATGTCTTATTTCTTTATAAACTGAACATCTTTTCACTTTTGATTATGGATGTGATGAAACCAACAATCTGAAAACATCATCTCTTGCAATTCATGACGGGTTGTTTGGACGACTTTGTCACATTAATTATAAAATAAATGGATTAAACAGCAACAAAAGCCTGTGTTGAAGCCTTAAGTCCAATATGCTGGATTACCTAAACAAATCTATGAGGAGCACAGTTTGTCCCGGTCCTAATACTCTCTGCCTGCACTGTACATGTCAGCCAAGGAGAGGAAACGCCAGGCCTGCACTCCGTCATCCCCCAGCTGATTATTGCTCAACACTGGGATGCTCATGAGCTCAGGAGGTCTGCCTAGTGACTGATTATGACACTCAGATCAGGGGGGACGTTGTGTTGCGGTTTTGCTGATGGGGAAGGAAGAAGACAAAGTGGCGGGTGGCGCAGTTTCGTTTAGGGATGGCAGTTCATTCACCCACACAGCCAGTGGTCATTCCTCTCCTTCCCTCCCCCCTTTTCCTCTCTCACAATCCCTCGCTTCACCCGGCGAGGATCGTACCCCCCGGTCTTTTTCCGGCCTTGACACAATGGAGGCTTGGTGCCGTCGGCGCAGAGCGACACACTGCGCGGTTCTGTGCGAGTCTCAGTATGTGGCAGATCGCACAGTGTTGGGACGTTAGATAACAGTGATAAAACTTGATTGTCACATGCTTAAGAGTGTGTGTGTGTGTGTGTGTGTGTGTGTGTGTGTATGTAGGTATGTATGTGTGTAAGCCCGCTGTGTTGTGGTATGATTCGAGTGCGTGAGAAAGCTGTGAGTCACTGTGTGAGAGGACTCATTCTCTGCTGAATGTCAGTGTGAGTCACAGTGTTTTGCCCCCTTTAGAGGAGCCCCAGCCTCTCGAAGGCAGCAGCTCAGCCTCTTACACCTGGACCTCAACACGGCTGCTCTCTTTGTTCTCAAACTACAGTGTGAAAAAGGCTCAACTCTAACAGTTTTACAGTCTGTTTAGAGTTGAAGATCAGGATTTTGAGGTTTACGATTGAATCTAGGAGATTGATTTAAAGTTAAGATTCATTTTGTAGTTGAGAATTTGTGTTAAACTGGTATGAAAATGCATTCTTCAGCCTTTAAATGATTTGCAATTCAGAGGGATTTTCAGATCTCTGGTAACAAATAGCAGTATTCCAACACTTTTTTAATAACTTTATATAAACAATAATAGCTTTACAGCCTAGTTAGAAACAACTGAATTGCAGTTAAAGCAGTAGTTACTGAATATATAACCCTGATTCTTACAAAAAACTTCAACAGAATTTAGTCTGAATTTATTCTAATACCCATAAAAATGAAGAAAGTTTGAAGATTGAGAGTAAAAAGTGAGACGCTGCCATCAGTTTTAACAATTAAAGAAGGTGTGGGACGGAGGGTTTGCTGAGAGTTTGCAGGACTCATTTTTACCCTCCAAAGGCGTCGACTTCCTTGATGGTTTTGATAAAATGTGGCGGAAAGATGCTCGACACAGATTGCTATGAGGACTGTTTGCATCACTCCTCACCGACTTTTATCGTTTATTTGATAAAGATTAAGAGTTTGTGGAACAGTGGACCTGCCCAACTTCTGTTTTTTTTTATGCAGACCATTCTCACAAGAAATGTACTTTCACATCAGCAAACACACATTAACCCCAAAACTAATCATAATCGTGTTGACAGAGAGATCACGTTACCACACATGAACCTTTTCACTGTTCTCACTTCAGTTTGAACTTTTACACTGTTCCTCACATTAACAATATGTGCAATTCAGCATGCTGAGCCAGGACTCTTGGTTTCAAACACTCAGATTATTTCCGCTTCACACGTGCGTGTTTATTGCGTTTTTTTCCATCCAGGTTTGAACAGGACCAGCACTTTTTCTTGCGAGGCTCATAACCACAAAGGGGTGGCCACCTCTGGATCTGGTACCATCACCGGTGGGTGTCACGAACATCTCAGCCCTCTTTTTGTATCAATTTAGATTTACTTTTCAAGTTTAAACTTGGTGTTATATCTTTTATAACAGTGTCTGTTTGTGTCCTTCCCTCTTCAGTTCTCCCATCGCAGCCTCAGGGTCTGAAGGCCGTGGAGAGCACTCAGACCAGCCTTCGTTTGTCATGGCAGCCTGGTTTTGGAGGCGACTACCCGATTATCCGTTGCTCTGTTCAGGTGAGACGAAGTGAGATAAATGTGAGAGCAAAATACCACAACTAGCTGAGAAAAACAAACAGCCTGGAAAAATCACAGCAGACTGTTTGAGCTGTATGTTAAACAAACACATTCCTCTATTTTCAGGACTCAGAGCTCTTTGTGAGCCTAATTTTAAAGAAACTTTTCTTCCCTTTACTCATCTTCTACCCCTCCCTGCTTTATTCGCGTACTAGCGGATCAGGTTTCTCTTTGGAAAAGTGGCCTCCTGGACTAATCTAGTGTAGCACCACTCCCTCTCTCCCTCTCCCTCTCTCCCTCTCTCCCTCTCTCCCTCTTTCGGTCGGTGTCTCTCTGCCACTCTCCTGCTCTGTGGCCAGTTCGGCTCGTAGCTGAGAGGAGGAACGTTTTTCTCCTGAAGAAAAAGGGAGCAGTGGAGCACCACCCAGAAACGTCTGGTTCTAATAAAGCTGCCCCTCATACCTCTTTCTGTTCTTGCCCCCCACCCCCCTACCCCAAACCTCCCCTCCGCCACAGGGGAACAAGGCGAGGGAGCTGGCTTCAGCAAAATGGGGCAAAAATCTGAATTTAACGGTCTATTGTGTGGGGAAGAGAAACATGAAAATGGCTACAGTGTGGAGGGAGCAGAAAGATATAACTGAGCTACACGGAGACGGCATCAGGAAGGAAGGAAGGAAGGAAGAAAGAGAGAAAGAAAGACAGAAGAAAGGAAAAAACAGTGACAGCAGGTTTTTGTGGGTCTGAGCCATACAAGGGGAATGCAGGCTGAAATGTGACTACGGGCTGAGCTGTAAAATTAGATTAAACACACTTGTTTACAGGCTGGACGATGATTCATCGAGTCAGGAATGACTTGCACACTCTCTCCCTTCCTTACACACACACACACCCACACACACACACACACACCCACACACACACAGAGTCATACAAGCCTAATTCATACAACTTAATATTCCTTGGAATCACACCACCGAGTCATACCATGAGGAGAAATCACCCTCTCAGGCAGCTCCTCCTTATGTAACCTCTGAATACCCGCTTTGTTTTTAATGTAATTGTCAAAGCAGAGCATTACAGCACCTGCTGCACACACACACACACACACACACACACACACACATACACATCTAATTTGTTTGTGTGGCTGCTCATTTGGTCTGTTTTTGTAAGTTTTTCAGCTCTTAAAGCTCGCCCTGTGAAGTGCAGCCTGTAGCCTGCAGGAGCTGCTTGATAATGAGCGTTGCAGCCGAGAACAATGGTGCAGACCGACAACTTTAATGTGGTTTTTAATATTGCTGCATTGGAGCATTTTCCCTGCCTTGTGTTCCTCTTTAAAAGTGTTTACCACAGAGAGTTTGCAGAGCAAGCAGTTTTTTTTGCCTGGGAATTTAAAGCGAGTGGGTTCTGCTTTCACTGCACCTTACTGAGCCTGAATTCAAAACAGCAATGAAGCAGATTTTACAGCCTTTTTTGGCAATTAACACTTAAACTGACCATCCCCCCATCACGAATATGTACAGACTCTGGTCTTTTGCTTCAGAGTTGCTCGTACTCAAACTCACTGCTACTCTGCATTTTGGAAAAATACAGCCTAAGAGACAACAATTACTTTTTCAAATTCCTACAGTTTTGTTTGCAAAAACAAGGCTGCACAATGAAACTTTTGAGCATTTTAAAGTTGTGGCATGTGTTTTTACTATTATTATGTTTTTATATTAACTTTTGCAGACGATCTGCAATCCACCAATTGAACGATAAAGTTTAACCCAGTTAAAACTAATTATATCCATGCGTGAAATGGTTCTACAAACTGCGTATTTTTATGTAAAATCCGGACATTTTTGGTCAAGGAATGGTTAGGTTGGTTAAGATAAAGAAAGTTAATGATATTTCACTTAAAACGTGTGGTTTTTAATGTTTGGTACGGTTTAGGAACAAAAACCACTAAGTGACGGTCAGAAAAAGCTCAAGTTTGGACTCGAAATACCTGGTTTTGTTGTTAGAAACTGTTGAAAACACTCATGTCAGCGTTAAATTAACTTCAAAAATACTTTTTACAAAGTTATTTTTTTCAGTGTAATCATTTCTAATAATAATCTAGATAATGCTAATTAATTACAATTGCCTCATGTGATGATATTTACAGTGAAACTTAAGTTTATGTATTCTAATAAAATGATTATTTTTAACACATTAGGTTTATATACGTGGTTGTTTTCTACCTGTTGCTCTGGACTTTTTGGTTCTTCTCTAGTTTAGCTTTTCTTTTGTGTTTGAGCTGAAAGAACAGCATCCTCCTGCTGTTTGTGCTGCAAAGCAAAACATCAGATCAGCGACTGTATCAGGCCACACGATCTGTAATCAGTGTGCAGGGAGGTTGAAGCTGCAGCACATTTAAGTTTGTTATCTGGATCTTTCAGGCCAAACAGATGGGAGAGTTCCTCACAGCAGGCCAAGATAAGATGATCCACAACCAGAATGTGAACATCCCACCAGCCACGCACCTCATCGGGGACCTGGAGCCCCACAGCCTCTACGCCGTCAGGGTGGCCTGTCACAGCAGCCAGGGACCGTCTGATTGGTCGCCCTGGGTGGAGCTACGCACCAAAGAAGGAGGTGAGGCTTCTAGCTCTTCAAGTGAGGAGATGTTTGTTTTCCCTCTGGAAGTCTTTTGTGTGGTGTGTGTGTGTGTGTGTGTGGGAGGCCGGGATCACCTCCTCTGAAGTTATTCAAGGTCAAGACCGTGTTATCTGGCTACTTGTTGAGTTCGGTCCAAGTCTGCTCACACTGCTGCTCTTCAGAAGCTACTGGACAGATGCTGAACAGCAGCGAGCTCAAGCATGATCGAGATGCTTTATAGTGTGTTTTGATCTGATCAGAAGTTTGTTTTATTGAGCTATGAAGTTATTTGTTTGTATTTCACACTTGCACATAAATATCTAGTTCAAAGTGTTGGAATTTAGCAGGATTTTTACTGCCAGTCTTTCAGCTGCCTGTGAGGATGTTGCAGCATTGAAATCCTTGCTTTTCTAAGCTGTGTTTGTGGTTTTGACATAGCTAGGACAAGCCCCTCAGTGCATTGGTTTAATCATTAATTACTAGACATTACGGCTTTGTGAGGTCCGCCCTTTGTTTCTTTATCATTTCAGGATTTCAGTCAGTCACTATTGAGTCACGTTTCACTAGAAGTTCTTACTCAGGCTGTGGTTTAACATGGCAGCTGTGTTACAATGATCCACTTTCTTGGGTTGTCTGTTTGCTTGTTTTCTAATTAGCCTCAAACTTTAGTTGCTGTAGGGTCCAAAAAGTCACCTGCAGTGGCCCCTGAGGTTCAGAGGTCACATTCATGACAATTATGTGACAGTCTGAAGGAAGGGGGTGAAGTTTTGAAGTAATGCTCGATGATCAGGAACTCCTATTGCTTCCTTTTTGGCAGTGTTTTTGCTCAAAGACACATTTTTTCAAGGCTTATTTTGAGGTGAATTATATTTGTTTAATTCTGCCCACTGCTTTCCCAGCCTGAGAGTCAGGACGGATTGGGAACATGTTGTATGATAACCAGGAGTCGGAGAGTCAAGTTGCAGGGCACCGTTAGTCATAATATTCCTTCCTGTGCCCCTTCAGCTCGGCCTTGTGTTTATGAAGAATACCAGACACGAGTCACTGTACCTCCTTTAAATGTAAACTCCTGAGGTGGAGGGCTGACTGGAATTGAAGGGACTGAGTAGGTGGAGAAAAGGGAAGAAAAAAAATAAGGAGGGAGGGTGGATGTTAAATCTCCTGAAAGGCTTCAGTTAGGATCTGCTGTGGCTCTGTCCAAACTGTAACGCTGGGCTGCTGCTGCGTGTCTCGGTTTGAAACTGAGGTGGGATTTTCCATGCCAGCTCATGCTGTCTCTCTGCCCCTGGATGAAAAACAGTGGAGCCAGGGTGTAGTAAGAGGAGAGATATGCCGCTGGAGGGATAGCCGGGGCTTTCCATAATGGAAGCTGCTTGTAATTTAAGAAAACATTTCAACATAGCATTTCTCAAAAAATAGTAAAAAGGCAGAAGTAAGGCTCCTTAAAATGCAACTCTAATGGAGAAGGACTTTAAGTGGTTTTGAGATATGCTGGCTACAGTCAGGATTAAGTTTCACTTCTTTATTATCACAAATTCTAGCAATTTTTTTGTTTTGTTTCAGTGTAATAAAAAAAATCCTCTGTTTTGGACTGTATTGTTGCATTTCCAGCTCCAGCAGCTCTGCACTTGTTCCAGTGAGTCATAGGATGAAAAAAACACCAGATGATAAGATTCAGCTGGTGGTCAAAGATAGTTCAGGAGGCGTTGGAGGTCAGAGGGAGGAGAGAGAGTGAAGGGGAGAGGTAGACGGCCATGTTTTCCACATCTTCGGAGACGGTGACAACACTCCCACTGGGCTCTGTTTTTTTTTTTTTTTAAAACCTGACGCCTGCCGTTCTGGACGATCTTTCGCTCCATTTGTTTCTCATTTCTGAAATGTGCTGATATGTTCTGCTCTATCTCTTACATGTGTCATCCTGGCACAGACTTTCCCCATACAACTGATTTTCTGCCTCCTCCTTAATTTTGAAGTTTTTCACATCGTCATAAACTCTTCTCATGCCAGTTTTTTTCTCTCCTCTCACATCCACCCTCTGTTTTCCACACTATAACGCCACCGAGGAATTTGCATCCTGAATCAAACAAGCTGAGCAAAGTTTTGATTTTGAATGCAGCCTTTTAACTTCACTCCTTCATCTCTCACATCCCCCCTTTTTTTTAACCCCAGATGACCTGTGATTTCTCCTCTCGGAGCGAACAGCTAGGCACTGTGGGAAAAACAAAAAAAAAGAAGGAGGTTAATGGTGAAACAAGGCAAGGAATGGATAGAAGAGCAGGGAAACGAGGGGAGGGGGCGCTTTGAGAAAACACTGATTTTGCTATTTTCCCAAAGCCCACTATTTTCCCCGGAGGAAAAAAGTAAAAAGAAAGGAGAAGGGGTGGAGGGAGGGGGCTTGTCAGTGGGACAGGAAGCGAGACGACCCACGTCACCCTGCTAATCCTAAAGCTGCACTGAGATTAAGTTTAACATAACCATTGTGTAAACACATCTTCTTCTCACTTCCTTAAATAAATCCAGAAATGTTTTTTTCCACAAACACAAACAAAATGCAGGTGTTGTGAGTATTATCATGTTCTTACGTTACTTTATAATGAGTTTGTTTCACTGCAAAAGCCACTAAAAGAGACCTGATTCACGTTACATCACATCTGTCTGTACCTTTAAAGCAACAGCTGGATTAATCCACAGTAAAACGACACCCGAACTCACCGTCCTGATGGGTGTGAGTCATGAAAACGTGGTGCACACACACTCACACGCACACACACATGCAGGGTCACATTTAATCCAGTTTAATACTGCCAGTAAAAATGCAGTTACAGGCATTAAAAGACCCCATTTACTATGTACAGACAACAGCCTGTTCCACCATAAAAAACCCGTCCTTGATGTTTTTGATGACAGTAACATTTGCGCTCCGACTGATCTGGGGAACATGTTTCCTGTGAGATGCTGAGTTTGTTTTCATTTATGGAGAAGAGACTCCGTCCAGATCCCAGGGTTATGAGTCAGTTTTTTGGCTTAAGGATGACCCTTTTTCCATCCACGTGTTGACCCATGTGGAGGCTAAAGAGGACGAGATGAAGCGTATAAAAAGAGAGAGAGAGAGAGAGAGAGAGAGAGAAAAGGACGAGCAGTTTTGCTTCCAGGCCCAGTTATCCGACACTGTTTCTCCAATAACGTCGTGTAACAGGATGTGAAACAGTAGTCTGCCATGGATGCAGATGTTAACCTCTGCTGTAACGAACTAAATGTGTCAGTTTCTCAGCGTCTTGCGAAGTCTGAGCTGCTTTCACATGGAGGACAAAAGAGCAACCAGAGGCTCTTTTTTTTTTCTCCCCGTAGTTTCTCCTTTTCAGAAAACAGCACCAGCACACATCTTGTTTTCCTTTTGAAACTTCCCAAATTTTGCAACTAGAGTTTATTCAAGCGAAACTGTTTTTTTTTTTTTTTACTTCTTATACTCCCCTCAGTTTTACGTCAAACAATTAACATCTCTGTTCCCCAGCACTCAAAGCACCATGAGAGGAAAAAAAAAAAGAAAGAGAGGCATTACCACAGAGAGGGCAGCCAGGGAGGAGAAAACTTGGAAAGGAGGAGATGGAATAAATTTGGATAGAAGACAAGGAGAGAGAAAAGAGATGACGAAAGGGGAGCGGATAGGCAACAGAAAGGTTGAGAAGGAGTCAGAGAGGGAGAGAGGGAGACCGACAGGCGGCGGATCGTAGGTGGAGACGAGCTGCTGGAACGAACTCGACTTGGAGGTTGTTTTTGTTGCCACTGGCAGGCAGAACGGGGACCGCATGTGGAAACAATCACCCGCCAAACGCTTCCTGATAACATCATCCATAGGCAGGGCCATGTTTCCCCAAACTCACACTGACTTTGTGTGCATGCATGGGTATGTGTGTGTGTGTGTGTGTGTTAGTGTGGGTGTGTGTGTGTGTGTATCCAGCTAGTTTGTGTGACTTTGCAATGAGAGAGAGAGAAGCAAAGACAAAGAAAGCCTTAACTCAAGCGGCAACAAAGGAAATAAATGCTGTCGTCTCCTCGCGGAAAGGTTCTTGGATTTCTTTGCTGCACAGATCATCAGTCACACACACACGCACATGCACACACACACACACACGTTGAAACACATAGAAATTCCTCACACTATTTCTAGCATGTTATTCAGCTATTTTTTTTTCTTCATTGGGTATTTTCTGTTGCCAGCAGCCTTTTTTTTTCACTCTCCGCTCCAGAGAGCCAGAAAAGAAAATGGCAGACGAAAGAATAAAGCAGAAGCAGGGATGGACAGAAGAGGAGGGAGAGCATGACGGAGGGAGACACTGGCCCTCAGTGTGTGACCATCTGAGGTCGTCCAACCATGCTGAGACTTCGAGGGCAAACTGGCTTCTGAACTCAGCTAATCGCCCCTGTCTGTGGCACCCTCAGCTCGCCTTTTTTTGCCCTAATAAAGCTGAATTCTCCACATTCTTTGACATCTTCTCCCTCCAGCTGTTGTAGTTATCCACACCCTCGAGCCTCCAGGCTGTCAAAACAACACACGCCTGGCTAACCCCTCAGCCCACTGGCCTCTGGCCACCAGGCCCACAGTCACAGCACCGATGACTCCTCGTTTAGACCCAAAATATCTTTTTTAACGGCCGCACCCTGAGCTGCAACAACTGTATGAGTAAAAAAAACCCATATGACTGTGTGAGAGGTGAGATGCCTTCATGTTCTGTTGTGTTTTGTGCCTCAGTGCCAGAAAACCCCCCTGTGAACGTGACGGCGGTGCTAAATGGGACAGAGGTGCTGATGATGTGGGACGGACCTCCGGGGAAGCTGAACGGGGAGCTGCAGGGCTACATGGTGGAGTACAGCACGCCGGCGGCCCAGCAGGTCCGTCTGAGACACAAAAACACACACACACACGACACGAACACAGATGGAAAATGTTCAGTCTGCTCATCCTCACTTTATTTATTCTTTTTTTCAGTTTGTTGTGGACACCGGATTGGACACTGAGCTGTCATTCAATCTGTCCCAGCCCTTGTCCAATGTGTCCTTCAGAGTGTGTGCATACACAGGGGCCGGACAGGGACCCTGGACCCCCACACAGACTCTGACACTTATTACTCCAGGTATGTGACAAGAAGTGTCAAAACTTATAATGAAAAAATGGAAAAATAAGATATTTTATGTACTTAAAACATGAATAGTTGCTGAAAAAGATGATCTAAGTTCCCTTTTTTCTAAAGCTGCATTATTTTGCATCAGTGGTCTGATTTTAGCTCACAGCTTCAGAAGCTTTTTATAACGAGCGTAAGTTGTAGCAAAAAGGTGTCAAATCTAATTACACATTCACAAACTTTTTCTTTCAGATCTCACAGTAAAAAGAAATATGATGTTTTTCCCCTAAAATGTCAAAATATTGACTTGTGCTCTGCTTTTCTTTCACTCCCACAGAAACGAACCAGTTCAGAGGTGAGTAATGCCCAACTTTTCACATGCAAACTCACAAACATGCTCTTCTGTGACCCCTCTGAGTGGCACGTAATGACACAGTGACAGTGGAAGTGAGCTCATGGTGATTTTTTTTATTCCCCCCCACAAGACTTCTCTTTCTTATTCTCTGTCACTGAGTTCCTCCACGAGCCTGAGAGTTCCTTCCTGTGTATCTCAGTAAAAAAAAGGAAGGAATAGAAAAAAAAAGGAGAAGAGAGGATCTGAGAGAGACAGAAAAGGGGAAGAGAGCTGCGGGGTGAATGGGGAGACGCATCATAAATATTTATTACAGGCAGGAACAGTGCAGCATCTCTGTTTGCTTAGTCTAATAGAGCCGGACAGACAATTCAAACAACTAGAATGGCTGATAAAGAGAAGCAAGTTGGGGGAGGATGAGTATAAATGGAGGAAAAGTGGAAAAAAAAGTGGGTGAATAGCAGTAAACTTGCAGGTGCTGTGAGGAAATTTCATTGTGGGAGATTGAAGAACATGTTTTGGAGATGTTTTGGAATTAAAAAAAGAGGAGCTTGTTCCTAGAAAGAGTAGAAATGTTTGGATTTAGATTGATTTATTGAAGTCATGCCTGATATCTAATGCAGGTTTCTGTTGATCAAATCAATTTACACTTACTGTTTTCATCCCCTTTGAGGCTCCATAATCCAAAATGCTCTTTCACCTTTAAAGATCCATATGAGTAATCCCTCTTCTGTCTCTGTCCACACTCCTCTCCCACAGGTAATTCAACACCCCCGGCCTTTTCCTGGCACTGGTGGTACGTGGTGATGGCCATTTCTGGCGCGGTGGCCATTGCTGTCCTCATGGCTGTTTACGTGGCCAAGCTGCGGCGCAAGGAGACGCGCTTCGGGTGCGTAAGCTGTTAGTGCTCCTTCGTGGGAGGAAGGGAGGGACTGGACGGCCGTGCCAAACCAAAAATCTGCAGTTTTTTTTTTTTAAGTTCATTGACCTAGATGCCTCACTTCTGCATGCTTTCTGAAGCATTTGGATGGAGCAATGCACATCTGTTTTTAAAGACCAACAGTCCTTAAGAGTTATGGAACGTCGCCATGTTTCGTGCCGTGTTCACACATCTGCCGGAGTGAGCTCTAATTGTGTTGTGCGATGTGTTTGTGCGTTTTTGCAGGGAGGCGTTCGAGCCCATGATGGACGGCGGTGAGCTGGTGGTGAGGTACCGCGCTCGTCGCACCTACAGCCGCAGGACTACGGAAGCGACATGTGAGTTGCCCTGCACGCTGACACGTCTTCCTGCAAGACCAAACCTGCCTCTGTCCTCAGGACGGATGGCGTGACCAAAAAAAAATTCATAATAGCGTCTCTTGTCGTGCCTCGGGCTGTGGTCTGAGGAAGAAGATCTTAGGTTGTAAATAGACACAATGGACAGTTCTGTTCTCCACATTTCAAGGCAGGAATCATTTATTTCTGAAGAAGAAATCTTTATTTGTCCCGTCCAATTTTACTCAGTGCATTATTAAATCATGAGTTCATGACTTGGATGATTAAAGGCAGAAAAACAATAATTGAGGGATAATTCATCCCCCAGAGGTTTAAAAGCGCATCTCCTGCTTCAGTGTTCAGTCAGCTGACGTCCTGGACGCCTGGAGTGACTCAGCTGAAGTTATGCTTCATAAGGTTATGTTCTGTACATTCAGGCCTGAACAGCAAAATCACATTTGACTCGACTACATTTCAGATGTTTTACTGACAGAGAAGGAGGAGGAGGAGGCGGGGCAGGTTAGGTAGATCAAGATAACACACGTTGGAGTGGTTTAAGGTGTTTGAAAAGCAGATACAATTACATGGAGGGCTGAGTGACTTGACGTAATTCTCTTATGAATGAGATTTTAAAGTTAAGCAGCTCTTAAAAAAACAGATGAGGAGTTTCCTTGCTGTTCTGACTTGAGTTGAGAGGTTGTTACACATTTTGGGGGGGTTAATTGGGGGTTTAAAGTCTCATCCAGGTGAAGTAACACTCTTGTAATGACTGAATACAAAGCCGCAGTTTGTGGCGGTTTGTGTCCAATCACCAGCCCTGCAGTCCCTGTCAGTCCTCGTGATTACAGACAGAGATACGTACCTGTAAACACAACATGCAGACTCAGATTTCACACAGCTGGGTCACATGCAAGCCCTGACATTGTCCCTGGTGTGTGCACAATATCTGTGTGGACCCCATACACAAGTCTCAGCTTGCCACAGCCACAAAGAGGCCAGAGGAAAAGGCAAACCTGAAGGAAAAAAAGGGAGAAGAAAAACACATTCAATAAGTAAAATGAGACTAGCCAAGAGAAAGAGATGTAGAGATAATGTGTTCTCCGGTTGAATGAGGGGAAACATGCTGGGAAATAAAGGAAAGGGTCAGATTGGAGGGATTTGAGCAGGATTTACGCTGCCGATGTTGACCTGATGTTTTGGCCAACTCTCAGGGACAAAGCCGGACCCTTGGGCTCCGGTTATTGGACACATTGGCTGATGGTTTGTCACGGCAGCATGTGTTGGAACATGCCTGTTGACTGAGCGCATCGCCGTCCGACGCGTGGCCGATTGATAGCGTAGCAGCAGCTGGAGGGGGAACTCTGAGCGTGTCGCTGCCTCATCATACTCAGATGTGAAAAACAGAGTGACCGTATGTTGTTGTGCAGCGACATACGGCTCAGCTGGCTGAAGAGAGTCGGGACTATTTAAACCAGATTAAATCCTCTGACCTGAACTCTCCAACCCGACCTGGTTCCTTGTAGGAACATGTGATCACATGTCCGACACCTTAAAAAAGAACAGAGAGGAACCATGTCTCTCTGCAGACTGTTTTTGCTTTAGATTTTGAACTTTTCCTCTTTTTTTAAAAGTTTTTGACTTTTTATCAGCTTAAATTAAGTTTAGTTTTCTGTCTTTGTTAGTTTCAACTCAGGTTGTCTTCATTTTGCTCTACTTTAAACTTTAATTGAATATTTTTGTTACTAATAAGACTTAAAATATAATCATGGACATTTAAAATGAAGGTTTTTACCAATACTGGAACAGATCTTATGTATATATACATAACAGATACTTAGCCATTTATTACATTGATAGAAACTCAAATAAGATGAAAATTAAAATGATTCAATAAATGGTTCGATGAGTTTTACAGGTAGACAGAATTCGTCTTATTTTCACTGTGACTCAGCCGTAAAGTGTTTTATTATCACTTTGCTTTTGGCTTAGTGTTTCACACCAAGATTTTACAGTTTGTTCGTTTTTCTCTCTTTTCTGTGTTGTTCATTAAAATTCTTTGGGCCCATAACAATATTAAAATCTCTTATTTTTCCCCCCCTCAGTGAACAGCCTGGGCATCAGTGACGAGCTGAAGCAGAAGCTCCAGGACGTGATGGTGGACAGACATAAACTGACCCTGGGAAAGACTCTTGGAGAAGGTCCCGCTTTGTTTTTTTTGCTCATATCTCACATCTCGTTCATATGTAGATAGAGTTCATATGTATTTTATATATCAGAACAGTGAGCTCCTGAAAAACAAGGTCAAAAAGGCTTTGGAAAGCACATTTATATCAGCATTGGTACAAGGTACATAGTCGGGACTTATCGTCCATAGATTTCCACTTATCTTGGGTCATTTTCTTCTAATAATAAAATGTTGTGACCCTGGTGAAGACCTACAGTGTAAATGGAAAAACCCCACAGTTGTTCAATCTGTAAAGTCAGGAGATTAACCAGCTCTTCACTGCTGAATCTGAGTGTTTGACTGTTTTTTAATTTCTTTCTTCAGGAGAGTTTGGCTCTGTGATGGAGGGGCTGCTGACTCAGGAGGAGTCAGTCCTCAAAGTTGCTGTCAAGACTATGAAGAGTGAGTAGACAGCAAAAAAAAAACAACACAGCAGTGACTCCCTTCATCTCTGGCAACACTGGCCTGTTGATATCCAGCCCCCCATGACTCAGAAATTGACAAGTGTTGGGGTGAAAAAAAAAACAGTTTTTGATCAGAAAACAGACAAAGATGCAACTTGTAGAAAAAAAACTGGCAAAAAGAAAAAGTTGATGTCAAACAGATGTTTGTGAGAAAGTAAAGTCAATTGTAAAACACATTTAAATCTGAGTCAGACACTTTTTTATGGATTAGAAACAGTCTCATCCTATTATGTCAGATTTCTGCTGGTTTCAAGCCACAGTGACAAAGTTTAAGCAAATTTCATGATCCTGAACAACTTCTCATATTGAAGTTTATTTCTTTAACTGCTCGCCCTGCCACATTATCTCACCTCTGAACGTTTCCTCTCCAGTTGCCATCTGTACTCGCTCAGAGATGGAAGATTTTCTCCGAGAAGCTGCCTGCATGAAAGAGTTCGACCACCCAAACGTCATGAGGCTTCTCGGTGAGTCAGGATTCACACAGCTGAGCAGGTCGCACGTCAGAAAATGAAAAATTTAAATTCCCTTACACATTTAAACAGCCATTTATCTTCTTTAAGACATTGTTCAAGCTCAAAGCACAAAGCTTGCATCATCGCAACTACATTTTTTTTAAAGAAATGATCCTGATTTACTGCATTTTCTGTAAATTATCTTAATTACAGGGACTCAGTCACTGGTAAGACCAGATGTTTTTGAGATGACTATCTTGAAACCTGACTATATGAAACCATAATTGAGTTCATGACTGAGCACCAGTGAATGTCAGAGAGAAAAGAGCTTGAAATGCTGTTATTTAAGTAAACTGAACATGTTTCATCGGCACATTTGAGACCGAGCTGCTCTGAGATTTAAACAGAGTTCATGTCTATCCAGTCTGCAGTGCTTGTGTGTGTGTGTGTGTATGTGTGTGTTAAACACTTAGCTATGATGTTTTCACAGGTGTGTGTCTGCAGACTGTGGAGAGTGAAGGTTACCCCTCCCCCGTGGTCATCCTGCCCTATATGAAGCATGGAGACCTGCACAGCTATCTGCTGTACTCCAGGCTGGGAGACTGTCCTGTGGTGAGTCTGATTGCAAACAATAGAGAAAACACAGAGTCAGCAACACACACATGCACATGCAGGAGGCTGCACACACACACATGCACACACACAATTTAACAGCTTAATGGGTTCAAGGTTTAGAGGTTCACATGAATGTCGACAGCATGACATCCAAAGGTCAACAAAGACGTAGATGTTTGTTACAGTCCCCATCCAAACATCCTTGGCAGCTCGTTCGCTATGAGATAATTTTTGTATCTGCAGTTTTTCTTTTTAATCGATGACATGTTTTTTTGGAAAGGAGAACTGCTGTACGCTTTATGTCCCTGTTGAGAAACATGAGCGTAATCAAAACAAGATCTCTGCAAAATGTTGAAACTTCTGTGAATTCGGCAAACGTTCAAAAACATAGTATTGCTGAAAGTACGTCCCACAGGGAGCAGGGAGATCAGGCTAAGAGATGAGCTCTGCTGCCCTCTACTGCACAAAAAGGGAACATCAACTGTGCTAAATGTGGTGACTAAAACCTTATTCCTTTGTTGTTTCTGCAGTACCTGCCATCTCAAATGCTGGTAAAGTTTATGACCGACATTGCCCGAGGGATGGAGTACCTCAGTGGCAAGAACTTCATCCACAGAGACCTCGCTGCTCGCAACTGCATGTAAGCACAGTCAGCGCTTCCACTTTTCACTCTCGGTTCCTGTACGAGTGCGTGGTGTCATCTTCTCTTTCTGTTTCTAACCTGCATGCAAGTGTCCAGAGTGACTTTTACAGAGAAACAAAAGCAGACCAAAAGGATAAAAGATGATCGTATGTTGCTTGTGGAAGTCTAAAACTGCAAAAAATAACAAGTAATTATAGTTAATAAGTCAAATTTAGTGGAAAAAACACCTTTGAAATGTATTGAAATAAATACTCGTACCTCAAATTTTTACTGCATTTGGATTAATTTACTTTTTTGCTCTTCCTGAATCCCCCTTTTCCAAAAACACAGTGCAGTAACACTTCACTCTTTCTGCTTCAGGCTGAATGAGAACATGAACGTGTGTGTAGCTGACTTCGGCCTCTCCAAGAAGATCTACAACGGAGACTATTACAGACAGGGACGGATCTCTAAGATGCCCGTCAAGTGGATCGCCATCGAAAGCTTGGCTGACCGTGTGTACACCACCAAGAGCGACGTGGTGAGTTCAGTTACTAATTTATTTGAGGGTTTAAGCTGCTTATAGTAAGAATTATGTCAATATTGTAACCATACTGAAAAGAAATTCTAACTGGTTGTTGAACAGTCTGTATATGACTTACATGAGCAAACAAGACTAATTTCAAGAAGGCTTTTTCTACATAGTTATTCTTAATTCCTTTAACTTGGTCAGCTTCTGAAAATTACAG
This sequence comes from Acanthurus lineatus, assembly GCA_029814665.1. Classification (NCBI taxonomy): domain Eukaryota; kingdom Metazoa; phylum Chordata; class Actinopteri; order Acanthuriformes; family Acanthuridae; genus Acanthurus; species Acanthurus lineatus. The sequence continues at coordinate 23,385,582 of JAPZDV010000024.1, read as the reverse complement.
TTTTTAATGATGAATATGCTGAGGATGAATTGAGAAGTTTCACAGTCTGATGAAAGAAGCTTCTTTGTAGTTTGGTGGTTTGTGATCAAGACCAAATTACTGAGCAGCCGAATCTTTAAACTGTCAGATTTCATGTAGCCCGGCTGTATTTGTGTTAGCATTTACTAAAACAAATTCTTACTTTTTACAGTCTCTATGCTTCATTTATTATTCGCACTAAGCCACAAATAAATAAAGATCTCCTAACACACTGAAAACAGCTGTTTAAGAACCAAATATTATGTCTGAAATGTGTTGCATCTTACGTCCAAACGAACGCACGCTCTAAGGAATTGAGATCATTACAACAGAAGACAGTGGTGGTCATACTGCTTCCTTCCTCTTAACTTCTTTAGTCTTATTTTCTTCAGAAAGCCTGAGAAGTGGTGATTCATTTTACAGCAGAAAGAAGAATCAAAACTCCACATAAGCACTTGACAGCATAACACTCTCCTCTGACGTCCCTCTGTACGCTCAGTGTTTTCATTTTGCCAGTATATTATTAATTACACCACCTTAAATGAATGGAGGCTCTGTATTTAAGTCGTGTTTTAGCTTTAATGGTGAAGTTCAGAGTAAGCTTTCAGGAAAAATAGTGCATGTCAGTACGATGTTAAGTTTCACACAAGTTCTGCTAAATTCAATTAAATGTCTTCTATTTTTAGCCGACTTTACTTTAAATACGTTTCATTGCAAACATCTGTGACTCACATTAGTCAACAGCTGATATTATCACTGCATGTATGTGTGCATGTATGAGGGGCCCTGATTTCACTGATTTCACGTGAATTATTGAATTATTCACGCAGTACATGCATTAAAAAGATGGACATTCCTCAGTAAGTTGTGCTTAAAGGAGGATGTCCAGAAAGCCTCGACAAACATGGCTGCGTTATTTCCATTACTAATGTTTGACCAGCGCAGATTTATGTTTGAGCAGTGTGTGGCAAAGTGTGTGAAATCTAAAGGAATTCAAAACTCTTTAACCCTCTCTCTCTCTCTCTCTCTCCATCTGTCAGTGGTCGTTCGGAGTCACCATGTGGGAAATCGCCACGCGGGGTCAGACCCCGTACCCGGGGGTCGAAAACAGCGAGATTTATGATTACTTGAGACAAGGAAACCGTCTCAAACAGCCTCCAGACTGTCTGGACTGCATGTGAGTGCTGAATCCGTCACTGCACATCCTTCACAAAAAACACTCAGCTGATGAAAAAAGTACAAGAGAAACCTTTTGCTCCTGATGGAAAGGACCTTTTTCACTGAAAACACTCAAGTCTAGAGGCACAAAACTGATCTTTTCACTTGTTTTTTCTAGGCAACAGATAACTTTACAAGTTCTAATATTGCTTAAAAATGTCCTTAAAAGTTTTTAGTTTGGAATAAACACAAAACAGTAAATGAGTTACACAGGAAATGTTGAAGATAGAAAAAGTAAGAGGAAATTAAAGGGAAAATCTGGTAATCCTAATATGAACAAAGCTAATAACTGGAAACCCTGTTATTTTATCCATTAAAATAGAAGTAAATATTGATTAATTATTCAAAAAAAATACTCACCACCATTCCTCATCCTCTCCAGCTACGCCCTGATGTTCTCCTGCTGGCTGCTGAGCCCGAAGGATCGCCCGTCTTTTGAGTCCCTGCGTTGGGAGCTGGAAAAGGCTCTCGAGGATCTACCAGATCCCCAGGACCCTGACGAGATCCTGTACGTCAACATGGACGAGTCCCCCATGGAGCTCGGGGCCGTCGGCGGCCGTGACCCCATCGGGGGGCCGTCCCCTCTCTGCCTGAAGGGCCTGGACTCTGTGACCACAGTAGAGGTCCACCAACCCAACCGCTACGTCCTCTGTCCCCAACACGAGACCAACCGGGCCCTCTCCGAGTCCATGGAGAGCCTGGACATGCCGGTGTCGTCCTCCACAGCCACGCTGCCTCTTCAGCCGTCCTGCCACTCCACTCCCAACCCCACCCCGGCTCCAACCCCGACTGTGGAGCTGATGGAGGACAGGGAGGCGTCCAGAAAAATGCCTTGGCAGTGACAGCTTCACTCTCACAGAAAATTGACAAGACTCATCACTGCCAAAGTGTGCCATCCTTCCCTCCCAGTCCAAAAAAACAAAGTCCAGCCTTTTGCTACTGACTGAATGAAACCTAATGTGCCCTTAACACACAGATTTTGCACAAAAACACACATAACATACTCACACACACAACATTCCAAGGAAGTAAACGATAATTTCCTTTTTTTTCTAAAATAAGCATGTTTTCAACTGAGTGTAGTTTTTTTGTGATCAGTGTCGCAGGAAAAACACCATCACACACACACAAACACACACACTCTGCAGCACAATCAGAGACATGAAAGTCCCTTATAGCAATAAGATACCAACTACCTGTAAACAGCAGAGTGATCTCCGTCACACCATTAAGCTAACAAATCAAAGGTCTCTGTGAAACCAGCTCAGACACTGCCAGACTGAATCTACAACCAAACCAACTCAGGAGCTTGAACTTTACAGTGAGTAATCGCCAACATTGGAGGAAACTGATGGAGAAACCTCACCTGTCTGAACCCCTGCCTGTGTAGCTCAGAGCAGAAATCAGCTGAGGATTGCTGGAAATGGGGAGAAAAGTGTCACCTAGTGTAGACAAATGGCTGCTTTCAGCTTATATAGACGGAGGTTTATAAAAGACAATAAGAGGCTTTTTAAGGCTTGTTTTTATTGGGCATTTCCTTCAGCGTGAGCAACATAGTTTTTCTACTTTGAGCTGTTTTTTAACAGATGTCACAACTTTGAGGATGGTGAAATTTTTATCTCCCGACAGAAAATCATTTGCTTGTTCTTCTGAAGATAGAAGACTTTACTGAGTGGCAAAAGAATGACTTAGAAATGTTAAAAATAAGTAATAATAACTAGCAAAAGAAGCTCAGTCAAAAGCTTATGTGTTAGCCTGATGTAGCACCATAACAACCCCAGCATCCTCTGCAGGGGTTGCACTGCTGGTTGTGCATTCAGCACCGTGAAGCATTAACAGTTAAACAAAGGCAGGTCTTTCCTCGCTGACAGGTGAGACACCTGTTCAAGTCCTGATTCAACTCGTCTTTACATCTTCGTCACAACTCAGGAACCTGAGACTTTAGCTCGACAGGGACAGAGGTACTGGTCAAATCAAGAGGGTACAAATAATCAGAGGTGGGTGGATGGACTGAAGGGGTGGGTACGGACGGACATGATGGAGTTAACCCAAAGCAAACGGCAGGAGAAGCTCCTCACCTTTGCTTTTGGATCAAGCACAGTGTTATTACACATTTTGTACTTTTTTCATGCTGTTTTTTTTTTTGTATTTCTACAACTTTGCACTAATGTTTTTGTATCAATGTATGTCTGTTTAGAATTCGTGTATCTTTTTACGCTTTTGTTTTTTCGTTTCGTGTTTGTAGTTACTTTCTGGACATTCTCAGTCACCCTGTGGACACGTTTTGTAAAATAAATCTTGTCCCCGTGTAACAACATGTACAGTCATAAAGGCAGAGAGCAGAGCCTGTGAATGCATCGCAGAGCATTTCGCAACACTCCGTTCAAAGGAGTGTCTTCCATAAATGTGCAAAGACCGGCGGACTGGGAAACTCGACTAACCTCGTCATGTGACATCATCCTGCCACTCTCCTATTCTGGGATATTTTTGTTTCTCGAGGTTTTAGCACTGTAAATAGAAGTCTCTTTCCCAGCAGAGTTGAGAAAAAGAAGAAGAACAAGAACAAGGAAGAGACAGAAAAGCAGGAGCTGGAAACTGAAAAACAAAAGAAATGTGGTCATGAAAAAAACTCTTGTTTGGAGGAAAACTCACCAGCTGCAACTTTGCATCATGCATGCACTTATTTTTATATAAATATTTGCTTTAGTTTGTTCATTTTCTCATTGGAATGGACCATATTTCATCACACATTTTGAGAGAACATTTGTTTTAAATGAGGTGCTGTGTTTCTCTGTTGTATCCAACAAAGGTACCTTTATATGAAATAGTATACAGTGATAGTTTGAATCTGTAGCATTACTGAAAATCTTTATTAAGATAATTGTGTACTTTTCTTGTGTTACCTTTGGTACGGTATACTCAGTTACATTTCCACAGAAAGTGGTGCTGAGACTGAGGCGCTGGTCTAATTTGGTCTGTACAAATATTTAAATACTTTACACAGATACACCAAATGTATTATACCAGTACATCCTGTTTGTGTGTGTGAAACATTTTGGTCTTTAAAGGTCCAGTGTGTTGCATTTTAAGGGTTTTAATAGTTGAATAATGCAGAGATGGAATATTATATTTATAAGTTCATAAGTGTAGAATCACCTGAAAATAAGACTCGTGTTTTTATTACTTTATAATGAAAACATCATATCTACAGAGGGAGTAAATCCTCTTCCCCCATGTTTCTGCAGTAACATCATATGTATTTACCAAAAATTGGCTTTAGAGCTCCAGTTTTGCAGCAAAAAATGGGTAATTTTGCATATTTAAAAGGGGAAGGTGAGTGAAGGGATATTAAGCTGCATGCAATCTGCAGAAATTCCACTAGATGTCACTATATGCTACACACTGGACTTTTAAAGAAAAACTGATCTTCCGCATAGATTTCAGCAAAAAACACCTTCAACTTTACCTTCAGTGCCTTCAGAGAGCCAGTATTTGTGTGTAGATTCACATACAGTAGATGTGTGTGTGTGTTTGTCAGTTATGATTCTCTTTGTGTGTTGAATTGGGAGAAGATTGTACTATACTTGCCTTCATATTGTCACTGTCATGACTTGTAAACAAATTTTATACAGTACCTACAGTATTTTGTATAAGAAATAAATGTGTTCATCATGAATGAGCCGTCTTACCGTCCATACATGGTAGTGACATGTTTATTAATTCAGTAAACCAACGATATTGGAAAAAAAAGGAGATAAACAACATAATGGCTGACAAATCCTCTAAAATACAACTGAAAAAAAAGGAAAATACAGGAAAAAGTTTACAGAATTTATAGTTTGGAGGTGCGTTTGCTCTCAGAAGTGGATGTAGGAAATCTGAACGTCGCCGTCTATCTCCAGCATGTCAATCTCATTGAAGGCCTGATAGCGGTGGAAGAAGTTGAACAAGTGCTGCCCGTTCACAAACACTTTAAACCTCTGGTTCCCGCAGCGAATCGACATCTGAGAAACAAACACACAACAAACCCACGGTGAGACAGAGAAACATAAATACACAAGTCGAGTAAAAATTCATACGACACATATGACTTACATCAAAGTACTGTCCCTCCATGAAGGGGTTAAAGCCCAGCTCTCTCTCCTCTGCCCCCCAGTCTCCTCCCATCATGCAGTTCCTCACCACAATCCCCTCCCTCATTCTCAGATTAATGTGGAAGGCGATGTCCCGAGATCTGCTCACAATGAAGTTGATGCCTATCCTGCAGCACACAGACAAAAAAGTGTAAAACATGTTGCACACTCACGTATTGATTTAATTGTGATTTAGTGACACACACACACACACACACACACACACACACACACACATAAACACACCTGTCTGCTCCAAAGGGCACCATGCCTCTGATGATGATGGTCCTCTTGGGGAATATTCCTCCAGGGATCATGTTGGAGTAGGGCACAGGCTTGAAATCCACAGTGAAAACAAAATGAGATGAGTAAAATAAAAACATTAAAGCTCTAAAGAAACTCCAGTAGATCCTGAAGTATGAGATGAAATTGTTTATAAGTGCAGTTGTCATTTTTAGATGGACTCAGCCTGTCAGGCTCAGGTCTACAATATTAGAATCAGCTTTTTGACTTTTTACTTACAGGGTTATAGATCGGCTGCCCACCCATGATCTGTAATAAGTTTAAGAGATATAAAATTATATTACCAGAAGTAAGAAAATACAATGTATACCTTATCATTTAATATTCTTACCGGTAGATTTGATCCTGGGAATCCTCCCATCTAAATAAATAAGACAAACATGGTGTCACAGTTATTTAAAAAACAGTCAACTGATTACATTAAAACTTTTGTTTTAAACCTAAACTTGCCATTTTGGTTCAATTCAGTTTAGCTTAATAAAAAATAATAAAATGTACACAATAAACAAACTAAATCTGTTATTTTAACACTGTTTCTTACCCCCATCCCACCTCCCATGCCTCCTGGATATGCGCCCTGTGAAAAAGCAAAGTTTTTTTAAAATGGACGATTTAATATGATGGTGTTTTATGATTTATTGTGAATCAACTTGACTTATGTTAGTGTTTTTTCTCATATTTGAAATGATATTGGACAGTGATGAAGAGCAGAAAAAAAAGTTTTATTCACCCCCATTCCACCACCTGGATATCCTCCCTGTTGAAAGAAGGTAAATGCATTAGTTATTGTTTAATTATGTGGTTAATCTAATTTTTAAACCTGAAAAATTGCTGGCTCTTTGTATTAAACCAAAGCCTCCTAGGTTTGCTTACCTCCATTTCTCCACCCATTCCCATTCCCATTCCTCCACCCATTCCCATTCCCATTCCTCCTCCCATTCCCATTCCCATTCCTCCGCCCATGCCACCTTGGTATCCTCCCTGGATATCAAGGAAGAGGAGAAGTAAGTGTTAATGAAAATATGTTGAAAATATTTCCCTATATTTTCAGTATTTTTAATGAATTTACATTTAAATTCAACCAACATCAATGAACATAACTCACCCCCATGCCTCCTCCTGGATATCCTCCCTGTGGAAAAATAGTGAACATGTTCATTCTGTTTAAAGTTGTGTTGAATTTAAGCTTATCACTTCAGTAATGTGTACTTACTCCCATTCCTCCTCCCATGCCTCCCTAAAAAGAGCAAACAGGAGCAAGAAACTAAACTTAATTAACTTGTAGTAACAGAGGAATAATGAGATCATATAGTGCTAAAGTCAGAACATGCCTTGGAAGTAAAAATGACAATACTAATGTGAAATAAAAACCTGTCAGTAATGAAGTAATGTGCCCACAGTGTTCAGGTTATAACAGGGTAATGTGCACTTTAAGAAGAAAAAAAGGTACTGTATAGTAACCGTCCAATAACTATGTTTTAATAACCTGTATGAGCCGTGAGATGTGTTTTTTTCTGCACATTGTAGTTTCAGCTTTGCAGAAGCTTAATTAATGATAAAAAAAGAAAGAAAACAAGCAAAACAAAGCAAGCACAAACATTTTCTGAATAACAGCTTCAACCTCTGTAAAGGATGCAGAGTTGTCAGGATGCTACGTCAGGGTAACACATAAGCTACTGTATGCTTTTACTGAGCTTTTTTTTTTGCTGATATACTTATTTTTAACATTCCTTGCCAACCACTGCAATTTTTTTCTCTCCTTGCAAAGCCCAAAGTATTAAACCAAAAGCTTCAGGAAGTCTCACCCCAATGACATTGATGGTCTGGATGGAAACGTCTCCTGCGATGCTCAGTGCACGAACACTCTCCAGAGGGACGCGATGTTCGAATGTGTAGAAGTCATTCCCATTGACTCTGATCTGCAGCAGGATAATAAGGAATGCAAGCATATTTCATGGCATATACTGTCATTATGGTCTGATAAGGAATTATTATGCAGAGTAAAACAAAAGACAAGACAAGGCATTAATTATAAGTCAGAAAAAAACACTTCATTCTAACTACCTATCACCATTTACTAATCTTAATGTGCTTATGCATTAT